>JAGWCC010001288.1:0-97609 GCA_022651775.1 Drusus annulatus
AAAAACAAACCGTGAAATCTGTCACGGCTCTAACACTATATTGAAATCGCTTTGTTTTTGTTTGAACTTAAATCATAGTCTTCTGAAATGAGTATTGCATTTGAAAGGTATATCGTCGTCGGAAAGGCAAAAGGGCTAATACGCCATTTTGGGAAGTTTACACTAGAACACTTTGAAGTATTTTTTTTACAATAAAATTTATAAGTTTTCAGTACCTGGTTAAATTTTGAAAAAAAAGTTAACTCAGGTAATTCAATGCTCTCACCAAGTTACCCGAGGAAACAAAAAGCTAAATGAGTTTCAAACTTTTATCGCTTGAGACATGCCTTCTCCCAAACGGTAAATATATTTTAGAAGGCTGAAGGGCCACAAGAGTCTTCAGAATCGAACGAGAATCAGAGCATTTGGCGCAGAAAAAATAATTAATAAAAACTGCATATTGAACTCATTTTTTAACAAAGTGTAGCTTAAGCCTTTTTGCCTTTCCAGCGATGATATTTATTTTCATCGATGGCAGTTCAAGATGAAGTTCTGATAATAATCCCGACGTGGGCATGTGTGGGCGTGAAACTGCAGGACGTGTAGACTGATTACGGTAAAATAAGGAAGTATAATAATGAAACAATGACAAAAATAGGACAAAATATACATTAAGAAGAACAACCAAGCCAAAGCCAAGTTCAAGTCAAGCTTTTGGTAGAGTCGTAAATAATGACAAAAATCATTTGGACTGGTACCAAAAATTTCAAGACCATGGCTTGAGATAACAATTCTCGACATTCTGGACAGTGGAGAATAATACCCATAATTAGTAGAGTGATGATAGAGGAATATAAATTCATTGTTTCTGAGTCCAGAAAAGATCGCAGATGCTTTGGACATGTTGGAAATTCACTGGTCATTTGTGCAGTAAAAGCGATTATTACTCCTCTAACAAATAAAGCGTTTACTCAGTCAAGGATGGATGGAATTTACAAGAATTATGCAAATAAGGCGGAATAAGCGCCGCAAGCCGAAGCTTTGGCGTTCGTGGTCGTTTACTTATTACAAAATGCATATAATATGTTCATTCATGCACGAGCCCAGGGCGATTGTGCAGAATGCCCCTCAGTTGTTAAGCCGATGCATTGTTTCTTGCGAAAAATGGGGAAGGGCCAAAGCAAGAGGCACAGATTATTGAAAATATTTTCGAATCTAATCATTCTCGCTAAACTCTTTTTTAATTCATGTTCTTTTTCACCAAATTTTATAAACAACCCGACACCAACGAAAATAGCTGCATGTACAGTAAAAATATTGATAAAATATATATTTAAATACATGGTTTCGTGGAAAGCAATCGCATTGTGGTTTGACATATTTAATGAAAATTAAAAAATATCTGTGCATAATCTGTGGTCTTATACAAAGTAGTTATTTCATTTTCATTTTAAAATATATTTGGAACAAGAATTAACCATGTGGCTAGCCATAATTATAATATTAATAAATAGATTTAAGGACTTTTTAAATAAATTGATCATCCGGTTTCGGAAGTATGTCACCCTTCCATCTTCAAGACTACATTAAAACTTGCAATTGGTTTTAATATTGTCCTGATGAGGTAAAGGTCCAGTAATGCCAACATAAAGTTGAACATTGCTCCGGATAGAGTAGAGGTTCCGAGTTCAAGTCTCGGTTGAGAAATAATTCTTTTTATTTTCTGTGTCTTCTTCGGCTTCATATTTCGTTGATATTGCTTCAATAATTAAATTAAAAACATTTCATAATCTAAAATAATTTCACCGGAGGAAGAAAATAAGTACACGAGTATATGTAGAAAGTTAGATATGATCTCTGGAATAGCAAAAAGGCTTAAGCGACACTTTGGTCAAAAATGAGTTAAAAATGCAGTTTTAATCAGTTTTTTGTGTCTAATGCTCTGATTCTCGTTTGATTCTGAAGACTTTTGTGGCCCTTCAGCCATCTAAAATATATTAACCATTTGGGAGACGGCTTGACTCAAGCGACACAAGTTCAAGACTTTTTTTGCTTTTTGCCGCCTCAGGTAACTCAGTGAGAGCATTGAGCTACCTGAGTTGACTTTTTTTTTTTAAATCCAACCAGGTACTGAATAGTTATGAATTTTATTTTAAAATAAATAGTTTTTTATTGTTTTAAGTTTATTTTGTAGAACTCCATTTTAATTTAGAAGTTAAAAAAAAACAATAACTATAATTTTTTTAAATAAACAAATGATTTTTAGTCAAAGGTGCTGTTAGGTAATTATTTTTACGCGTGACAGCTGTTTCGATTCCTTCAGAAGGCGAAACAGTTGTCACGTGTAAAAATAATTACCTTGCAGAACTTTTGACAAAAAATCGATTTTAAAATTTGAAATAATAACAATTACATAAATAATTATTGTTTAAATAGATAAATTTATATGTTTAAAAAAATAAAGAGTTTTATTTAAAAAAAAAAAAAATTAAAAATATTCCTGTCGCGGTTAAGATTTTTTTTTTTGGCAAGGAACCAGTTCCAGTTCTTTTCGTTTTCAAATCTCTACCGACTGGTACTTTTTACTTTTGGAACAATCTCCTCCGTGGAACTTTTCTGGCACCAGGAACCGGTTCCAAAAAGAACTGGATAAATAACCGGTTTCTCGCCGGTCACCGGTAACTGGAACCGCTGGTACACCCAATTCTGATATCGACCATCTCTAGTAACTCTACTCTAACTTTCGAAAATGGCGCTTCAGCCCTGGCGACGATATGCAGATATGTACTCGTATTTTGTTAGAACTTTGAGTTTATTTAAAACGTTGTGTAAAGTTTCCTCGACCGTCGAGTTTTCTCTTCCCGGTTTATTATACACCCGGATGAGTCTGACCGAAGGGCGATGCGTTGATAGCCGCGTCTTGAATATTCCCGCCGTATAATTTCCTTGTTAGCTGACGAGAACAAAATAAAACTATTAATAGTGCAGCCCAAATCAAGATAGCGCCCTGCCCGGGGTTAACAAAATGGTATTTGAAGACTTGGCTAAACACAGACTAAGTACCTGTCGACTCGATGTGAGACCGATCCATTATAATCATTTTCATATAATGTGGTTTTAACACTGAGGTAGTTCCGGGGAACGGAATAATCACAGGTCATTCGTTGGTGACCGTTTTATGTTAAAGCACTAAGATTGAGAAAAAAAAAAAAAATTGTTCTTAGTATATTTTTTAATTTTAAATTATTTTGTTTTTTTTTATTTATATTTTTAAATTCCTTATTTTTTTTTAAATTATATAAATAAACATACATATATTTTTTTTTTTTTGAAGTACATGAAGACAAACATTCTTGAGTTACGAAAACCTGACAAAATTTGAAAAACTCCTTCTACCATAATTGTTAGAGGAAGATGTTGTTTGTGCAATGATGGAGGACTAGCGGAGGAATTGAACCCAAGACGCCCGGGTGGGAATCTGACGCGTTTGTCCATTCAGCAACTAAATTTTATTTGGATACATACCCAGAGGTCGCGAGTTCGAGCACAAACATGGAAATAAAATTTATTTTATTCTTTAGGAAGGTATTCTCGAAATCTAAATCCTAAGTGAATGATAGGATATTTTTTTCGGGCAGCATCCTGTAGGGTAAAGATTGTCCCGATGATAGCCGACCTCCGATAGGAAAGGGCACCAGCAGAAGTAGTAGTATGGGTTTTTTGACAAGTTTAATTTATAGTAATAATTTAAATAATATCAATAGTCTTCAGGGTAATATATATATCGTAAATGAAAATATAATAATATTTATAAGAAACAGAAAAAATAACGGTAGCGACCGAGACTCAAACTCGATATCTCTACTTTATCCGGGAGTAACGCATCTGTCAATTGAGCCACCGAGACCTTTTAAGAAAACGGCATTTTTGATCGATCTCATTCTTCATTTGAAAATTATTAATATTTATTTCTTAATTTTTCTTCCAATTTTGTCGCCGTCTTTTTATGGTATACAAACCTATTATTTAAATAATATATGTAAAAATAATAAGCAAAAAAGCTTTAAAGTTAATAACTTTTAAGTTTAATATAAATAAAATATACAGGCACTACTCGCACCTCGTTTCGGGCTGAAAGATACTCTTAGTATAGCCCTGGTGAAAAACCACAGTTCTACATAGAAACGTTGCTTGCTTAAAATGGCCTTAGATTAATAATAATTAGATTATTTATTACGTGCTGTTTTAGTGAGAAAATCATCTATAAAGCAATCACTTTGTTTTTTCAAATATTTAATGAAAATTAAATAATAAATTTATTTTATTTTTTTATGACTGACCGGTTTCGCTTAGCCTAAGCAACATCAGGGGTAGAAAATAAAACAAACAAAAAAAATACAACGTTTGCGGTTATATGCACATACAGAGGAAGAACACTATATGAAATAAAATAAGAGAACAGTGAGAATACAATTGAATAACATTTAAAATTATCACAAAGGAACAGAAATTTATTACTAGCGACTTACAACTAAGACTTATATCTAGTGGTTTACAACTGAGACTTATAATAGCTAGCGACTTATAACTATGGTAAGACTTATATCTAGTGGCTGACAACTGAGACTTATAATAGCTAGCGACTTATAACCAAGATCTATAACGACTGAGTTAAATCTAATGACATAACAGCTATTGACTCAGTTAAAATTTATCTACCCTCGCATATTTTATGGACTGTGGGCATTTTAAAAAAAAATAATGCAATAGGTATTAAAAATTAGAGCATGACGTAATTTTGGAAAAATAAAACAGTCTGACGAGTTTGTGTATGATACATCGCTGTATGCAGGTGACCATGACTGCGTTGAATGATTAGTGATCATTTTTTTTTTTTTTTTATATAATTCAATTGAATTAAATTTAATATTATTATTACAGTTTGACAATGGCCTTAAACGCCGAAACAGCTGTCACTAAAAACTAAAACAAAAAACTTAAAATAGCAGAACTCAATAATAATAATATTAAATTTAATTCAATTGAATTATATAAAAATTAAAATGGAGTTCTACAAATTAAACACAAAAAAAACTATAAAAAAAAAAATAAAAAAAAAATAAAATAGATTAGTGATCAGTTCTGAATAAGAAGGTAGCTCCCCGCTTCCTTTTTTTTTTTCACCTTTTCCTCATTCTCTCTCTCCCAAACCTAGCAGCCACACAACATTCATCTAATTGTTTCTTTAGCCCTGAGCATCTAGAATTCAAATAATAAAAAATAACAAATAATGTGAAAAAAGTACCATTTGATTTGAAGATAATCAGTATTTTGCTGCGGTACCTATTTTTTAAAAATATTTTGAGTCCCAACTGCTCCCAACCGTCTCCGATCAGGGCATGTCGTGAGGCTAAATATAGTGAGGATGGGAAGGATATGGAGAAGAGGAAGGTTGGGAGTAGTTGGCAGAAGTTGGCTATTCATACATGTTTACCAAACACGCCATTTTCAGCAAAAAATCGATGCTGAATAGTGGTCTTTTACCTTGGCAATACATATTGATTACATTTAAAATAACACAAATTAAGTTATTGAAATTTAATTGTACACGCTGGGGTTTGAACCCGCGACCTCTTAGATTCTTAGTCGAGTGCCTTAACCACTCGACCATGTAGTCTTGAAAAGTTTTACCTGAGACGTGAAAATTTCACACTAGAAATTTTATCAAGTGAAAAAAATTTCGCAACGGTAAATTTTATACTAACACAATACTATTATAAAATATTATTATGATATTATTAAATTTATTTGCACACGCCGGGGTTTGAACCCGCGACCTCTTAGATGCTTAGTCGAGTGCCTTCACCACTCGACCATGTAGTCTTGAAAAGTTTTACCTGAGACGTGAAAATTTCACACTAGAAATTTTATCAAGTGAAAAAAATTTCGCAACGGTAAATTTTATACTAACACAATACTAATATAAAATATTGTTATATTCAACTGATATGGCTGTAATAACATTATAATATAAATTACACTCATCTGTGGATTGTTAAACAACGAGTGACTGCTCCATTACAGTATTCCCACTTTTAATTTATCACTGTAAGATGCTCGAATCTGATAGCACTCCCTTTGAAAAAAACTTTAATTAAATGACCTTTTATAGTTTATTTGTTTCATTCACAGTGTTTGAACATGTAATCAACACGTACTTCCTTTTCTAGATAATGTTTTAATAACTGAACCATCGGTTTTAATATATATTTTTTAACCACTTTAATTCGTATTTTTATTTCCTCAGCAGGTGTGGAATAAAGACAGGAACTTAGAGTATATAGAGTGGTATCTATGCAAGGCAGTGTAGTCTGTTTTTGACTATTTTTACCGGACTCGGCAAACCTGGGCGTGGCTAGGACTAGGGCTTGGGTATTTATATATCCATTCATATCACATGTCGACACAATGTTTTTGTTTATTCGTATAAATACTTTTTCACAGTAATGTTATCAACAAAAATATAGCATATAATTTAAAAAAACCGTTTAGTTGTGTCAAATTTAGTGCCATAAAAAAATGTGGGCAGAGTCCCGCGGTGACCCAGGAGCCCGCGATCATCGTGACAGTACATATAAGCGGTGCATTATATTTGTTGTCTCTTTCTCTCTCATGGTGTACGATGTAAAAACCCGGAGAGAGTGATTTATCGCAAGTTTGTATAGGTTGGGTAAAAATAATCAGCTCTTTCTCCATACATTGTTGTTTAAAGTAATACCTTGAGATGATATTTCAGAAAAATGGCGCTATATAAGCTAGTCAAGTATTGAATTTTTTTAATTTTCACCATGACGCCATCTATGTTTGCAATTGTGTTCGGGTAGAACTAAGCTTACGATTATAAAGATGGAAGCCAAAAATATCGATTAAATAAAAACTAAGATCTTCAACAGTTTTTAAGAAGTATGTGATTGTTAAAAATTACGCTTAATGAATTGGTTGAGATGGCGAAATCGGTAGACGCGCCACGCTCGGGTAGTGTTATAGAGTCTCGGTCAAAACCTAATATTTTTATATTTCAGATTAAGATTGTTAATATTCTCTAAGATTGTAAATATTCTTTCAATCATGAAAAAAACATTTAAAAAATAAAATAATTTAATTATTTTCTAAAACGAAGAAATATATTTATCAACAGAACTAACTAACCACCACGCCGTTTCTCCGCAGGGGTAGGCAGAGAGGACGGACCGTTATATGACTCTGTCTTGGCACACACTCGTCTCATACATACTCTTCCGTTATTCTGACTCTTCACATGACCCGATCCAAGTATTCGATTTACTTGATCGTGCCATCTCTTTTTCGGGCGTCCTCAACTTCTTCTTCTATTCACTTTCGCTTTATATATTCTTTTCACATTCCTTTCTTCATTCATTCGCTCTACATGCATAACATACGCTCTACATCAAAACCATCTAAGTGTCCCTTTCTTGATTCTATTCATAACGCTCACATCAGCCTTGCATTCTTTTCGGATATCCAATTTTTTAATACGGTCACACATGGTTTTACCGCACATACGTCTCAAGGATCTCATTTCCACAGCATTTAGTCTATTTTCACCCTTCCTTTGCCAGTTCCATGCCTCACTGCCATACATCGGGGTTGGTATAGGCACTCCATTGTGGACTGCTAGCTTCGCTTCTTTGGACAATTCACACTTCTATTATTAACAGGAAATAACAAAATACTAAATACTTACGTATCTATTTTTTCCAGGGTTTGTCTGGTCGATTCAATGTAGTAGATATCTATCTACATAGACGTATCAATTTATTTAACAATCCAACAATAGTATTATAATATTTTAATTCAATATAAGTCTTTATTAAAAAAAAACTATTTCCTTCGTCGACGCCATTACATGCCGCGCAGAATATATCCTAGCTAAAAGTCACACGCGTCACACACACAACTTGCAGTGGTTCACATGATTGCGAACAATAATAACTCACCAATACCCACTAATACACATTTAAACCAAGGACCCACACCTCCACTAAGGTTATATTATTTACTCGAGTAACTAAAATATTAAAAAAATAAAATAATAATCACTGATTACGCTCTCATAAATATGATGTAGAGTCTGAGAAGCGAGCTGGTGAAATGAAAGGAGACGATAATATATAATATTTAAGGATAGCCACAAAAAAAGAAGAAAATGAACGTTCAGTTAACAGCTAAAACAAATATCAAGCACGTTGTATACATGCAAATCATTGCCATAAATCAGATCATAACTCTACAGTCCCCCGGGCGAATTTCGTTCCTTGCACCTATTCACTTATTCAACACACGGAGAATTCAACAAATTACAAACAATATTAGCACACAACCGAAAAATTCATAACTCAACACTGAAAATAGTATTAAAAGTTAAGTTATAAGCTCGTTCCTTTTGATTCGGGACCCAAAGACATTAATCTTCTTTGGATATGTACAGCCCGGGATTTACTGAGGTTGAGATATTTTAAGTTTTTGAAATAAATGGGTTCGGGTAAAGGTTGAGGATGAAATGAAAGCTTTAATGAACAAACATAATCAATGAACACCCAAACGTATTATAGTTTATTTTTATGGTTCAGAAACACTTTATGGAAATTGGGTGCCAAAGCTTGTTATAATCTATGCTAGGTGAGCGGAGTTTTATTTATTGCTGGTGGAAGAAGAGTTAGTAGAGAATTATATTAAACATGCGATAAAAAAGATCTGAAGGCGAATAAAATCGTTCTCAGCCGGTCTATGGAACCTACAATAATAATAAAGATTATCGTCCAATTTTCACAAGGCATATGTAAAATATCGATTGAACGGTGCCATTGAAAAATATTGATTTTAAAAGGAAGAAAATGAACGGCTTTTTTATATACATATTTGAGTATTGTGTAAGAATGGTTCGAATTAGCGTTGGGAAAAACTTCAATCTTTTGTGAATGCTTCGCGAACTGCTAGTTCTTTAAAATGAACCCTTCGCAGTGAACTCGTTAAAGACAGATTTGAAATTAGAGATGAGTCGATTTCAGAATTGGGTGTGTTGCGGTTCCAGTTACCGGTGACCAGCGAGGAACCGATTATTTATCCAGTTCTTTTTGGAACCGGTTCCCGGTGTTTTTTCGAAGAGTACCAGCAAATAGACAAAAGTTCCTCGCCAAAAAAACCACGACAAAAACGGACAAAGGATAAAGGTTCCTTTAAATCGAAGTACTTTGAAGTCGAACTTCACTTGAAGCAATTGAAATGCGGTACTTCTTTGTAGGCTTTGAAGTTCAACTTCGCAACTGAACTGCCGCAAAGTAAAGTAGTTCTTTGTAATCTAACTTCAATTGAAGTATTTGTTCAATGAAATGAATGAAATTTGAACTGCCGCAAAATGAAATAGTTCACACGGAGCGGTCACAACGCTAAAATGAACATATGAGCGGAACTGCCAACTTTAATTGAAGTATTTGTTCAATGCGCAATGAAGTAGGCGATTGTGGCCTTTATACAAGTTTCATCGCTTTTTACATATCGTCAGAGCAAGGAGTGTGTGCCAAGACATAGTTGTATGGCGGTATGTCCCCTCTGCCTATCCCTGCGGAAAAACGGCATGATGGTTAGTTAGTTAGTTAGAGCACTTGCTCGAGTCAAGCCTTCTCCCAAATGGTAAATATATTTAAGGTGGCTGAAGGGCCACAAAAGTCTTCAGAATCAAACGAGAATCGGAGCATTCGATGCAGAATTTTTATTAATCAAAACTGCATATTCAACTCATTTTTGACAAAAGTGTCGCTTAAGCCCCTTTGCCTTTACAGCGAAGATATAGTGGTACATTTTTGAGCGATATAAGTGTAATTTTTTGCTAGTATGCAAAGTTAGAATTAATATAAAACATAAGTATTCTGTACATTGTCTTTGTTTTATTATATTAATATTGATTTAAGAAATATGATATTAAGGCTTTCATGTATCTATATTTAGTGTGAACATCAGTACGTATTACCACCTCTGAGTACGTTTTCCCAACTACCTACATGCAATCTAGATATAAGCGAGTATTAGAAAGACTCACTCCTGACATTATTGTTACAGCTAAATAGAATATTGAGTAGTTCTCTTTGGTACGTATATGAAAGGTAGTGAAGTTCAGTATGTCGAAGCTGTGTATAATACCAGTGACAATTTAAAAAATAATGTGGAAAATTATTATTCGATCTGAAAGTTTTAACAAGTTTGATTCATTCATCAAGTAGTCATAGTTGTCGTTTTAAATGGGCAAATTGTGTTGATTGTTAATATTATATATATCCTCCGATCAATACTATATAAGAGATAGCGCTGTAGAGAGATCTGTAGTCAGTCTATACGAGGTTCGCCGGACTCGGCCAGACCGTGGCTAGAACAAGGGATAGGGTATTTATACAACCATTCATAGCACATGTCGACATAATGTTTTCGTTTATTCGTATAACCACTTTTTCACAGTATTGTTTTTTTTTTTAATAACATGTAACCTAGTATAAACCGTTGAGTTATCTCAATTTATTTCGTGTGGGCGGAGTCAACGCAGACGCGGGACACGAACATTCTAAAAATACTTTGAGGCGGTGTGATAATTCGGGAAATTTTGTTGTCTCTTTCTTTCTCATGGTGTACGACGTAAACACCAGGAGAAAGTGATTTTTCCCAGATTTGTGTAGGTTGGCTAAAAAGAATTAGCTCCCCCTCAAAGTAGTGGGGAGGGGAAGAGGAAGGTTGGGTATTCCGACTGGTGACATTCTCATCGTCAGCCTCGTCGATCTCCCCGGACGAGCGCGGCATCGACACCTGCGCCCGGCGCGCCCGGCCGAGCGCCTCCGAGCGCGCCGGAAGCGGGCGAAGTGTCAGCGGGCGCTGGGCGGCTTTCGTGCCGGAAGCACGCCTGGGCGCGCTCGCGTGATCGCTACAGAGACGTTTGGCGAAACTCAAGACGGCCGCTCTGGCTTACACCGCCACGCCACCGCGAGGTGTTATTCACCTCGGGAACAGGCCGCCAGCGATTGGGGAAGAGCTCCTGCTGCAGGAGGAAGGCTACTCCAATGAGTGAGGATCGTCGGTGAGTGAGAGCAATCAAAACATTAAAAAAAAAACTGTTTCTATTGAGCTCGTAAAGTTTCAAAAGGCAGAGCAGTATATACCTATATGTATAGAGATTGCATGAAAGCTGTTAACACTTTTACATTTTTTTAACGGAATATTTTATAAACGTTGACATGAAGCACTCACTTTGTGGAAAGACATAATTAAATTTTAAATAAAAATAACTTTGTTTTGACACCACTTTATTAGATACATATACCAACCGGTTTCAGCTCTGCCTGAACCTTCTTCAGGGCTGAACAAAATATTTTTATAATTTTTTTATTTATTTACAAAATAAGAAAAAAAAGTTTACATATATATAGAAATTATATCAATGTTACACAATATGGATAGTTACTTAAATATATAAAAAATAATATTGAAGAAAAGTAATTCGATTAAATAATAAAAGCATATATATATATATATATATATATATATATATATATATATATATATATATATATATATATGTAAATATAAATATATATATATATATATATTAAACATAATACATATTGTAATTTAGCGATATAAAGGTTGATAGTACATTTGATATGTTTATAACTTCTTATGTATGTATTACATATTTGTTACATTTGTCCAATACATATTTGTTCAGCCCTGAAGAAGGTTGGGGTAGAGCCGAAACCGGTTGGTATATATCTAATAAAGGAATATTTTGTATTAATAATAGTAACAGCGCAATTTTTGTGAAATACAAACTCAAGGGTGTTTTTCAAAACTAAAAAACTATCCCTAAATTTACATATGTCCTAAACCTTAGAGCAATTATATAACAGGAGGGATAGCTTTGCGGAACAGTGTAGTCGAGAGTGTTGATTTTTTCTGACTCGGCCTTGGCTAGGGTTTTCATGGAAACACCTTTTTTACATCCATAACACATGTCAACATAATGTTTCGTTTATTTGTGTAGCCACTTTTCAGAGTATTGTTATCAACAAAAATATAGGATATAACCCCAAAATCCGTTGAGTTGTGCCGCATAACAAAACTTAGTAGGCGCAGTCGCCGGAGACGTGGGATACCGTAAACACACTTACATACCTAAAAGAGGTGCGATATTATGTGTCAACTTTACTTGTCTCTTTCTTTCTCACGGCTTACGACGTAAAAACCCGGAGAAAGTGATTTATCGTAAATTTGTAAAGGTGGGTTAAAATATTTAGCTCTCTCTCCATATACTCGTACATTCTTACTCCAATGTCATTACACATTTAATTCATATAAAATAATATATAATATATTTGCGACTCGTTCCAGAATGGTAGACACTCTAAGTATCGCCCTGGTCATCGTTCAAAATCAAAACGTTGGTTGAAATGGCTTTAGCCGTGTTTGGTGACCGGATCTACAGGCCAACCAGGTACTTTTCAACCTTCCTCTTCCCCATCTTCTTCCCCTCTATACGACCTTCAGCCTCACAACATACCCGATTGGGGATGCCATAATCTCACTGGCTCTAGACGGTTGGGAGCAGTTAAGACTCTTGTGCAGTACTCATTAAAAAAGCATTATAGCATGACCGTTATGTTATCACTAAGGCCTAATTTTCCTTGCTAAAAAATGTGAAATAACGGTTTTCACCCTAATACAGTCGACATTTTTATGTATGTTTGGTATTGCATATATTATCTGTGTGCGAAAGGAAGAACGGAATTAGTCAATAAACGCAAATGTTTGGGAGAGCCAAAAAAAAAGAGGAATTTCGTTTTATATATTTATTCTTGAAGTAACAATATATGGAGGGAGAGCTAATTATTTTTACCCAACCCACACAAACTTGCGATAAATCACTTTCTCCGGGTTTTTACGTCGTACACCATGAGAGAGAAAGAGACAACGAATTTCATGAACCGCTTCTATATACTGTCGCAATGATCTTAAGCTCACCGCGGGACTCCGCCCACATTTTTTATTATGCCACTAAACTTGACACAACTAAACGGTTTTTAAGGTTATATGCTATATTTTTATTGATAAAATACTGTGAAAAAGTGGCTATACGAATAAACAAAAACATTATGTCGATATGTGATATGAATGGATGTATAAATACCGTAACCTTAGTCTTAGCCACGCCCAGGTGCGCCGAGTCAGGTTGAAATCATCAAAAACAAGTCAAAAACTGACTTCACTGCCTTGGATAGATACTTTTCTATGTCCTCTAAGTATGTAATCTTGTCATATGTCACATGTTCTTTTTAAAAAAATAATTAACACATCATTTTATTTTCTGACACATATCCTTTTTCTTGCTAGATGTGTATCAATGGAACAATTCTGCATAACAAATCAAAACTATCATTTTTTTAAACTCATTTCGTTCTTCCTTGCGCACACAGATACGAGTATATCCCACCAACGCACAATCACTGTTCCCGAATAATTAATTTGGCTATTCGAACGAAGCCAGCGGCCCATCGAAGCCCGCTAAGCGCCCGATGCAGGCACCGGGCATCGGGCACCAGGCACCAGATACTAGGTACAGGTACAGGTACAGGTACAGGTACAGGCACCCGCGAGCGGAGGATACCTAACGGCGTGTTCTCACCTTACACCTCGCCCGGGCCATCATTCATAGTTCGTTGAAAAGCAATTTGCCCGAGCGCCGGACCTACTCTCTGTGGGTTTTTCGAATTATTAACAAAGTTATTTATTTGTTTTCGATTCGAATAACAACATATATAATATGTATCTGCGTTTATTCGGATATACACTCACCCTTTAACGCCTTAAAGGAGAGGCCGCCGTTTTTTACAACTTGGGAAAAATATTTTGTTCCTGGGGATAAGCTGTAGGTTTTACCTCGGTGTGACGCAAGGTTCAGGGATTTTGTTTTTATTAGAGTGTATTAATTAGGGGTCAGCACCCAAAGACACGCATATTTTGGCTTTCTATTACAAGCAATACTACTAATAAGTAAGGCCAATGCTTAAGGATTCCATCTTTTATATTTTCGTAGAAATCAATCACTCTGTGGCTTGACATATAAAAAAAAAAAAAAAAAAACACTATGTGTTATACCACGATTATTATTATTTTTTTTATGACCGACCGGTTTTGCTTAGCCTAGTTGAATTTTGTACCCTGATGATGATTAGGTAAGCAAAACCGGTGGGTCATAAAAAAAAAAAAAATATTCGTGGTGTTTTACAATTTTATTTCTTAAATAACCGTTTAAATTATTCCTGAAATGCACATTGGAATTTTAGGTAAAACGTTTGAAAATGGCTGCGCTGGTTTACAAATTGCACCTTTTACTGACATTTTAGTATGTTTTTTATATAATTAAAAGATTATTGCAAAAAAAAAATATTTTCTGGAAACCTTTAACATTTTTCTTACAGCCAATGTAAAATTTATAGGTAAATCATGTGCAGAATCGCTTGTATTGAAATGCTTCAAAGTGATGTTTAGCGCCATTTTCGGTGCTAAGCCTAAAGGGAAAGATATTTCAATTGTGAAAAATATCTACAATATGACATGAACCTTTTCTTAAAAATTTTAAAGTATAAATTTTCCCCACAAGAGTCCCAACCGTCTGGAGCCAGTGAGGCTATGGCATCCCTATTCGGGGTATATTGTGAGAATGAAGGTTGTGGGGAGGGGAAGGAGATGGGGAAGAGGAAGGTTAGAAAGTACCAGGCTGTTAGGATCAAATCACCAAAGTCAGCCATTTCAAGCAACGTTTCAATTCTGAATGGTGGTCTTTTGCCAGGCCGATACTTGGAGTATCTACCACTCTGTAACGTGCCGCAAATATACAATATATTATTTCATATGAATTAAATGTGTTATGACACATATTAATCGATTGAAATTTATTTGCGCACGCCGGGTCTGAACCCGCGACCTCTGTATTCGTAGTCTGTACTCGACCATGCAGGCCCTTAAATAACCGTTAAAATGATGACAAAATATTATTTCCACTTCTCGCAAGTTAGGTTAGGTTTAACACATGCATAGACACAACGCTCAAAAACTTAAACATTAGAATATGGTCTTCCTTAGAAAATGCTCGGTGAATTCACTACCAACACGATACTCACAAGCAAATATTTAAATAATACATTCAGTACCTAGTATTTATCCAAACAAAATATAAAACTAAGTGTTGGATCCTAAAATCAACAATTTGATAGGTCATAACCTGATACCTTTTGTCCAGTCCCTACCTTCACCTTTTGCCAGTTTGTTCTATTTGTATGACTACGTAAACGTGTGTTGAACAACCGATAACCCCCCACCATCCGGAAAAACACAAGACAAAGACGTCAAGAGCGGCGAGTTATTCGATTCCCGCCGCAGTCAACCGCAGTCATTCGTCTATCAACAATCGCTGGGACCACCCAGGGACGGCGCCTCGTTTCGCATCCGTCTCTGGAGGATTCGTCAACTCAACTTTCATCGCTCGGGCAGATTGGTCGGCCCCTTTCGCAGACGCGGAAACAGGTGAGAAAACTGGCTTAAAATCTACTTTTCCCAAATAAGATCAACCATTCACCAAGTATTTCATCGTTTTACAGTCCACTCAAATTCATTCACGTCTTTCAAAAACTGAATTGCAGTTTCTGGATCGAACACTAAGCATTTAATAAATAAAACGATGTTCTTAAATGTAAAAATCAAAACTTATTTCTCGGTGAAATGTACTGTATAAAGCACACACGCAATATTTACTGATATCCATGAGAGAACTAAATTAAAATATTTCCACACGCTCGTTATTTTAGTTTACGATATGCCTTTAATCTTTCCAAATTTAATTTGATTGGGAACATATTGAACAACGTTTTGACGAAAGATTCTCGTGATGCTGGAATAAATAGACTTGCCAACTGGCAACTGGAGTGCAGACCAACATATTTCGGACACCTCGCTTGCATCAGCGAAAATTTAAGCCAGGAAAAACTTACGGATATTTGCTTAAGTTGCAAGGTGGCGGACGTAGAAGAAGCTAATGGTTGGACTGGATCTATCAACGCTCACAGGTGCATAAAACTTAATTTTATTATTATTTTACTGCACCGGAGGGGTGTGGATAACGTTAAGAGCGGTTAAGGACTCTGGCTCTGAATTAATTAATTTAATGTCGCGTCAATTCAATAAATTTCGTTTTATTAATTTGTTTCTCGTGTCCAGGATGAACCAAGTATGTATGCAAAATGAATTGATGATGAATGTAAGTAAGTCCAAAGTCATGGTGTTTGAAAGAGAGAGTACGAGCAATATAGTTGTGAATGGTGAATACTTGGAGCAAGTGGATGAGTTTGTGTATGTAAGAAATATGTTTGCGAGAGACGGAAAGGCTGATAAGGATATTGAAAGAAGGGTGAATGCAGGAAACTCCATTCATAGAGGACTGAATGCTGTTGGCGCAAATAAGAAATTGTCCAAAAAATCGAAGCTAGCAATGGAACCGGCAGAGGAAGGATGAAAGCAGACTGAATGCTGTATAAATGAAATCCCTGAGGCGTATGTGCAGTAAAACTATATATTACCGTGTAAAAAATGTGGATATCCAGAAACAATGGAAGGCTGATGTAAGCGTAAAGGACGCTTAGATGGATTGGGCATGTAGAGCGAATGAACAAAGAAAGGAGTGTGAAAAGAATAAATTATGCGAAAGTGAATGTAAGAAGAAGTCAGGGACGCCCGAGGAAGACATCCAAATTCTTGAGTCGGGCCATGTGAATAGTCAAAATAACAAGCGTATGTATGAATGTGAATGAAGCAAAGAGTGTGTGCCAAGACAAAGTTGAATGGCAGTACGTCTTCTCTGCCTACCCCTGCAGGGAAACGGCGTAATGGTTAGTTGGTTATAATAGTATATCTGGTACGTTCATTAATATTCATTCATTCATTAATATTAAGTAGAAATTAAGATTTGTACAGCGCCCTTAAGGTGATTTTTCACAAAAACGGCGCTATACAAATTATCAAAATATTATATTAGTTCCAAAGTGGTAAATTCTCTCAGTATCGCCTTGGTGAAAGGTCACCATTGCGAATAGAAACGATGCTTGAAAAGGCTTCAATCGTTTTAGTGACCAAATCTGATATGAAATAGCCAGGTAATTTCCAACTTTACTCTTTCCCTTCTCTTTTTCTTGCACACTCCTTTCAGCGCCACAGCATACCTTGATCGGAGATGCCCAGTCTCACCAATTCCGAAGTTGTGCCTCTTGTGAGGTATTCACAATAAAAATAAAACGAATATATTTTTGAACGTCTCTTTAAACAATTGCATATTTATGTGGCTTGTAAAGGACATCCCACCTACTTACATAAATCAAAACCCAGAGCGATAATTGCTATAGTATGCAAAAAAACATTCCTTCCATAATAGTTGATTTGTTAAACAAATAAATTGGGTACGAAAATAATTTATTAAAGATGTAAATATTTAATTTAGTTTTTTATTTTTAAAATTAATTAGACGCTTAGAAAGCATATGTACATGATTTCGTTATACCCGTGGCATCGTTAAAAGCATTAATCAATAAAGCGGTTAAATACATATTAACATCGTGTTACGGGGGTCAAGGGTGCGTCCGTCCATTGACAGATTTGTGCATTTGTATTTCGTGGGTTATTATTTAGTGCGGCCGAGTGCCGACAGGTGGGATAACAAATGTTTTCTATTAAATATCCAATCTTAATATTGACAAACGGCCGGCCATGAATCAGCCACGGTTCGGTAAAATCAATTCTTCGCTCGTTCCCGTAAATAAATTATTATCACGAATGTTCGTGACACGTGCTGGTGCCAGTGATAGTGATGAGACTGGCCTGAAGCTGGAAACTCTGATTTCAACATCGTCAATGTCACGTGTCGCGAAGGAAAAATGAAAAAAAACGATTTTTTTAACGCCTCATAGCATTTCTATTACGCACTAGGAATTTTTGTCACTGTAAGGTTAAAAAATATTTTTTAGGTAACTAATAACATATGATTTTTTTTTTTAAATGACGTTCTTTTACTACGTCCCTAACTTAAAGTTATAATAATAATAATAGTAAAGTTTTATTCCGGAAGGTATGCAGGAGTAGTGCAGTGCAATACATTCCATAATTGATATCAATTTATTGTAATTATAATGTTAACAAATAAAAATAAACAAAAATCATGAAAAAAATTAATAAATATATTAAATTAAATTTAATAAAAAAATTACATAATTTAAGTAAAAAATATTAATGGAGGATATTATAAAATGAGTACTATTGTGAAAAGTATATTACTTTTAACTAACTAACTAACCATCACGCCGTTTCTCTGCAGGGGTAGGCAGAGAGAACGGACCGCCATACAACTCTGTCTTGGCACACACTTCTTGCTTCATTTACATTCATACACCGTCTCATATATACTCTTCTGTTATTCTGACTCTTCACATGACCCGATTCAAGTATTTGATTTACTTGATCGTGCCATGTCTTTTTTGGGCGTCCTCGACTTCTTCTTCCATTCACTTTCGCATCATATATTCTTTTCATACTCCTTTCTTCGTTCATTCGCTCTACATGCCCAAACCATCTAAGCGTCCCTTACTTGATCCTATCCTTTATATTTTCGTAAAAAGTAATCATTTTGTGGTTTAAAATTTTCAAAGAAGTGAAAAAATTACATTGTTTAAAACCACGAATATTATTTCAATTATTATGACCGACCGGTTTCGCTTAGCCTAGGCGTCATCAGTTTAAATTTGTACCCCGACGATGCTTAGGTTAAATTATTTTTTCATTTCCTTTTTTATAATACTTTTTGTTACGAAAAAGGACAAATATTAGGTTATGGATATAATTATTATAAAAAAAACCCTTTTGGATGCTTTTTCAACATACTTAGGTTAGGTTAAATCGTTTCAAATGTATCTTTAAGAATCAATTTCTCTTATTATAATTTATTATTTTGACGTTGGTTCGTTGGTGTTAGTAAGATAATAATAATAATACTTCACTAAGTTACATAATACTATTTTCGCATGGGTACCTACTGTTTCTGCCAGGAGATTTATTTTTTAGTTTAATTTTATACGGAATAAAAAAAAAACTAGCTCTAGCTCGACTACGAATCTAGATGTCGCGGGTTGAAACCCGGCGTGTGCAATTTTTATTTAATTTAATGTATCACAACACATTTTATTCACATAAATTAATATACTCATATAGTATATTTGCGGCACGTTCTAGAGTGGTAGATACTCAAGTATTGCCCTGGTGAAAGACCACCATTCAGAATTGAAACGTTGCTAAAATGGCTTCAACCCTTTGGTGACGAGATCTGAATAGCCAGGTACCTCCCAACCTTCCTTTTCCCCATCTCCTTCCACTCTTTACTACCTCTAGCCTCACCACATACTTCAATTAGGGTTATTATAATCTCACTGGCTCTAGACGGTTGGAAACAGTTGGGCAAAAAAAACTAGTTTATTGGTTTAATAAAAATCAATGTTTCGAGTCAAATCCGTAAGGCAAATATCCACCTTTTATGTTTTTGTGAAAAACATAAACTACTTTTCATCATTGTAAATTATAGATCTGTTTCCCTCTTTGATATATTTTCAAACACCTTGAAACAAACGGATTGTTCATATATTTAATGATTCGTAACACGGTCTGCGTAGGTAGGTCTTAACTACTTAATTACCTATGTTTTATAGCACATAATAGATGCCTGGGATATGGCGCTCGATCACAACTGGCTGTGGAAATACAAAACCGTAAATTAGTTCTCTAATTTCATATTTTATTCTAAGTTTTAACGATGAAAGGTAACAATTAAGACGTGTAAAAAGAATCGCCAACTATTAGCATACATTAAGTAGCAATTATCCACTAATCAACATCACTACTCCGTGTACCAATATTTACACAATGAATTTACTATCTACCTACGTCTGTTGAGTAGTGGTGATTCTACAGATAAGGGCACCAACGTGTAGGTATGTGTGTTATACATGGTGATCGTAAGGTCATTCTCTCTTGTCCAGAGTATAGTGCCAAAATTTTATCTACGTAACCCTAAATACTAGAGGGCGCTGTAGGGTAGAGAGGAGTTTAAACAATATGATTTTCTGACTTTTAATGTAAATACGACACAAAGTTCAAAGTGTAGAGCTAGTAACTAATCAGATAATTTTACATAAAATGTAGACCAACATAACACGGGAATATTCCTGATTTGAAGGATTGTAATATGTAAAAAAAAACTTTTTTGTAAGACCACGGATATTATTTAATTTTTAATTACCGACCGGTTTCGCTTAGCCTAAGCATACAAAATTGAACTAAACAAAAAATACAAAGTGTGCGTTTGTGTATATATTTATACAGAGGGAGAACAAAATATAAAATAAAATAACAAAACAATGAGAAAATAAAAAATAAATTTAAATTATAACAAAGAAACAGATAGGAAGAGACAGATAATATGAATTAAAAGAGACATAACTTCAACTGAGAAGGTGATTAAAGAATAATGAAAAATTGTATAAGCTTACAAAAAATATACTTAATATTGGACCACTCGAAAAATATGGATTTTGTCAAATATGTATATGAAATATCAAAACTGTGACACTCCCTGTAAGCAAATATTGTAAGGTTGAAAGATAAGAGCTTTAGGAAGTTTAGCAGATAAACATTATACGAGACATTTAAAAAAAAGTTTCAGTTCTGAGTAGCAGCATATCAGCAGAGCTATACTAGCAGCAAGCACCTACCTATCTATCACTTAAATACCATAATTTATAATGTTTTGATCATTTTTAGGTGAAAGGCGTTATTGGACATTTTTGCAATGAAATTTAGACCTTTGTGATTATATATGTAATATGTATGCTTGACACCTGATCATAATTTGGTCAAATGCTAAAACGGGCCGAGAATCGAGTGTGGTGAAAGAGAACGATTATTTGAAATGTTGACGGTAAAAAAAAACGTGGTGTCCTTTTTAAAATATTTTACTTCGTTAATATCATTATTACACTGCAGATAATTTTCTGCAAAAGATGTACTAATTGGGTATGATTAGTATGCAGTAGATAGTGACTTAAAAATACAATAGGCATCGCACTCATGTCCCAAAAATAAACGGCCAGAATCGGCGCCGCAGGTGAAAATTTTGTGCTTGTCTTATTTGTGAAGCAAATCATTACCGCCACCGTCATTTTCATAAAAAAATCATTTTTAAAGCGATTCACTTATTTAGATTGACAAACCATGTACAACGCTTTTACGGGCCCTTATAATCTACATTCAATATAATGAAATCAATATTCGCAATAAGTTTATAGTGAATACTGCAAGAGTCCTAACTGCTCCCAACCGTCTGGAGCCATGCCATCCCCAAATGGGGTGTGTTGTGAGGTTGGAGGTAGTGGGGAGCGGAATGAGATGGGAAAGAGGAAGGTGAGGAATTACCTGGCTATTCAGATATGGTAACTGAACACGGATATAGCCTTTAAAGCAACGTTTTGATTGTAAATGGTGGTCTTTCTGAAACCACTCTGAAACGTAATTTATTATTTTATATGAATCAAACGAGTTTTTTTTTCTTTACGTGAATACCGCACAAGAGTCTCAACTGCTCCCAACCGTCTAAAGCCAGCGGATTATGGCTTCCCAATAGGGGTATGTTGTGAGGCTGAAGGTAGTTTGGAGAGGAAGGGGAAGGACACGAGGAAGGGGAAGGTTGTGAAGTACCCGACTATTCAGATCTGGTCACCAAACATGGTGGTCTTTCACCAGGGCGATACCTGGAGTATCTACCACTCTGAAACGTGCCGCAAATATACTATATTTTATTTTTTATATCAATTAAATGTGTTATGACACATATTAATTAAATAAATTTGTTTGCGCACGCCGGGTTCGAACCCGCGACCTCTGGATTAAAAGTCGAGCGTCTTACCACTCGACCATGCAGGCCGTCAAGATGTGATATGATTAGAACACATATTAACTAAATAAAATATATTTGCGCCACCGGGTTTGAACCCGCAACTTATGAATTTGTAGTCGAGCGTCTTACCACTCGACCACGCAGGCCGTCAGTGAAGAAGTGCACATTTTCGACAACAGTGACGTTAACGAGAAAAAAATTTAAAAAATTCTAGGTTTATGCCGAAATAGATATTAAGTTGATGGTATATTTTTTTCCAGACGCCATGTATTCTTACTTTATATTGCGTAGGTAATAAATAGCTCCGTGGTCAGGTACCTCGCCGCGGTCAAACACGCGTGACGTAGTAAGCGCGGGCGGCTTCACAGTCGCCTCCTCAACGGTCAGCCGGTCGCCGCAATGCTTTCGTGAAACCGTCTTAGTTATTTGATAATTACAACAAATTAAAAAAAAAAAAAAAACACATCTTAACCCTTATGTGACTAAAGAAAATTACACTTTTTAAAATTGATATAAAGTTTATTTTACAGTATATCATTTGCTGAAGTTTTCTGGACCACTTTTGTGACGCGATATATTTTGACTCAGTTCAATACTTGGGGAAGTGGATAGGAATTTCACCCAGTATCATCTTTTTTTGGGGCTTTTAATCAAATAGGTGATTCAAAATAGTATTAAGGATACAGGTGATGTACTTTGAACACAACAGTAAATCATATTTATCATTTAAAATAAGATAAAATGATTAATAAATACGGAAAAGCTTTAAAAAATCATACAAAATACCTTAGGGTACTTGGGTACCCTTTCAGTCATCAGAAGTTGTAAATAACACTTATTCGTTTACTGCTAATACTCGTATACCACCCTCCAAATATGCAACTGTTTTGTTCAATTGTTCATTTTCACTATTTTGGAGAACTCTGGACGCTTAAGCCAGTTAGACTTACTGAAACATTAAAAAAATCTATGTTGAAAACCGAAGAGGGTACCCGGGTACCCTTTCAGCCACATAAAGGTTAAAAATAATTGTTAAATATTAAGGTCCATCTCGAAACTAGTTGGCGTTTCGTTATAACACACAATGAAGTGGTATGCAGAAGGTTGCAGTATTTCATTTAGCTCTAAATGCCTGAAGCCAGTAGGAATTATACAGCATCTTGAATGTTAAGGAGATATGTGAGGTATTTTAAAATGCGTATTTGATGTTAGAAAATTATGAAAGGCTAAGAATCTTGATTGTCATAAATATTCACATAACATTTCTTTATTTACTTAACTTCATGTTTTTTACAATATTGTACATACATACATGCCCTCCACCTGTAATGTGGAGGACACTTTATACTGCACAAGAGTCCCAACTGCTCCCAACCGTCTAGAGCCAGTGAGACTATGGCATCCCCAATCGGGGTATGTTGTGAGGCTCAAGCTAGTGGGTAGGATGGGATGGGACCTGCCAGGTAAGCATGTTCCTGTATATTTTCTTAGTTTAACTAGGAATTAATATGTGATAATAGACAATAAGATCTGTACAGCGCCCTTGAGGTGATTCTTTACAGAAACGGCGCTATACAAATCATTCAAATATTATTATTAGGGGATAGATATGGAGAAGAGGAAGGTTGGGAAGTATCTCCAACAGGGTAGGCAAGAAAGATGGCTCGTTTATAACTAATGAACTGATACCTACCGAGTTAGTTACAAGTAAAAAGTGTTTTGCAGTGTAATTTTGTATTTAATGAAAATTAAATTTATTTATAAATTAACGGACTAAAAAGACGTATAAAACACGAAATGGAAAAAAACAACAAATAAGGAATAGCATATACATAATAATAAATAAAGCGATGACAAAAATAGGGCAAAATAAACATAAGAGAGAACATTCAAGCCATGGTCTATTCAAAGTTTTGGTAGAGTCGTAAAGAATGTCAAAAATCATTTAGACTGCTTTCAAAAATTGCAAGACCATGGCTTGAGTTAACAAGTCTTGACATTCTGGACATTAAAGAATTATACCTATAATTAGTATTGTGATGATTGAGGAACAGCAATTCATTGTTTCTGATTCTACGACTAGGAATGTTGAACTAGATAAGTTGCTTAAGATTTATTTTATTTCATAACTTTGTAAAACACAACAGATTTCATTTTGATTTTCACGAGCGACCGGTTTTGCTTAGCCTAAGCATCATAAGGGTACAAAATCAAACTAAACATACGGTTATAAAATATGTCAAAACACAAAGTGATACGAAAAAAATAAATTGTATTACTAAAATTAAGAACTAGTATTCATTTAACCAATCTGAAGATGTTTGCAGGGTGAGACCGGTTTGGCAGTTTTAACATTCATTACATTCAAGAACATTCTCCAATCAGGGATGCTATAGTCCTTAGAGTATACAAGAGGTAGCCCAAGCCAAGGCAGTGAAGTCAGTTTTGGACTTGTTTTAGATGATTTTAACATGACTCGGCGCAAATGGGCGTGGCTAAGACTAAGGCTACGGTATTTATACATCCATTCATATCACATATCGACATAATGTTTTTGTGTATTCGTATAGCCACTTTTTCACAGTAATTTTATCAACAAAAATATAGCATCTAACCTAAAAAACCGTTTAGTTGTGTCAAGTTTAGTGGCAAAATAAAAAATGTGGGCGGAGTCCCGCCGTCAACCAGCGAAAATAACCAGCTTAAGATCATTACGACAGTATTTAGAAGCCGTCCAAGAAATTTGTTGTCTCTTTCTCTCTCATGGTGTACGATGTAAAAACTCTAAAAAGTGATTTATTACAATTTCGGATGGGTTGGGTAAAACAAATTAGCTATCCCTCCATATATTGTTACTTCAAGCCATAGTCTCACTGGTCTTAGACGGTTGGAAGTAGTTGGGACTCTTGTGCGGTATTCACATATTTTTCTGACAAAATTATCTACAATGTTGATATTCACAAACCTAATAATAATACAAGGGCATGCAAAGAAATCAGACTGCCAGAAAAGAATAAGGCCAACACACAAAATAGCTTACTTTATAAAGGAATAAAATTTTATAATGCGCTACCGGAAACCATCAACATTATGCCAATCATTGAATTCTGAATAGCCTGTAAGAACTGTTTAAAATACATATGAATCAAAATAATAACTAGCATATAAGTTAAAATATTATTAAGTCAAAAAAAAAGGAAATAATTAGATGCTTTGTAAACTTTAATGTACAAGTAACTAATACGAAGTAAATAAAACTAAAAAATAAACAGTAATAAAATATTAAGAAAAAAGATGTTATAAATGAAGTGAATATATATACACTCGTATTTATTTTTTTATAGTGAATACCGCACAATAGTCCCAACTGCTCTTAACCGTCTGGAGCCAGTGGGACTATGGCATTCCCAATTGGGGTATGTA
This sequence comes from Drusus annulatus, assembly GCA_022651775.1. NCBI lineage: Eukaryota > Metazoa > Arthropoda > Insecta > Trichoptera > Limnephilidae > Drusus > Drusus annulatus. The sequence goes on from JAGWCC010001288.1 coordinate 25,502, forward strand.
GTGAGGCTGAAAGTAGTGGGGAGGGGAAGGAGATGGGGAAGAGTAAGGCTGGGAGGTACTTAGCTATTCAGATCTGGTCACCAAACACGGCTAAAGTCACTTTAAGCAACGTTTCGATTCTGAAAGGTGGTCTTTCAAAATCGAAATCAGGGCGATTCTTAGAGTATCTACCACTCCGGAATGTGCCGCAAATAGATTTGTTATTGTTTTTACGTGAATTAAATGTGTTATGACACATAATAATTAAATAAAAGTTAGTGGCGCACGCCGAGTTTGAACCTGCGACCTTTGGATCCGTAGTCGAGCGTCTTACCACTCGACCACGGAGGCCGTCTTTTATTTGTGTCAATCAAGATTATTAACGATTAAAAATTTCCTCTACTTTCTAACGAAGATTCCAAGTACTACTTAGGGTTTTTAATCCAGTTAAGATCTTTTCCCTAAGAAAACACTAATGTAAAATTAAACTCAGTCAATTAAATAAAACCATCAGATGGTGATAGTAATAAGGCCTACTGAGCCGCAGTACTAGTTAGATAGTCATTATGAGGGGTATTTGTATAAGCCCCAGCTAGTTAGTAGAGGATTAAGAAAGAATCCATAAAATCAAAAATAAACAAAAAATTCCAATTACTTTAATAGAAATATTACATTTATTTGCACTGAATTTTGAACCCGGTGTGTGCTTACCAATCGTAGCAGTATGTGAATTCGGAAGGTGAAAAAACCTGTGACAAGCGGTTTGTTTGCCTTACTGTTGAGAATTAGATTCTCCGACGGGCAGGCCACAGCAGCGCCGTTCATTGCTGCAACGGACTATCGCTTCAACTGGGCACCCCCTCCCGGCCGCGGCCGCTGGTAAACCGGCTAATGCTTACAAGCCATATCCCATTAAAATTAATTATTAAAAAAAAAAACATTCTCGGACGATTGTTCTCACGAGAACGAGCCGAGCGTCCGAGTCAGGTGGGCCCAGCTTTGGCGTTTAACTTTGGGGTAGGTACCTAGCGCACGAGACTAGCTTAGGTGTAGAAAACTGCAGTGTTTTTGAACTTGTTGAGAGTCGCACGTCCGATTTTATGATTACGTTAAGCAAACGAAAATTAATGACGAATCGTGAAGCCGTATTCTCGCGGAGGTGGGCGGAGTGGATGGACCTCCACACGCCTCTCTGTTTTGGTACATTATCCTTGCTTCGTTCACATTCATACATCGGTTTCCACACATGTAGGCTAATATTTTGATGGCCTCCATAGTCGAGTGGTAAGACGCTCGACTTCGAATCCAAAGGTCGCGGGTTCAAACCCGGGGCGCGCCAATTATTTTTTATTTTATTATAATAATTTTAATTCATTTAAAATAACAAAAAGTATATTTTCGGCACCCTCCAGAGCAGTGCGGGTAGATACTCTAAGTATCGCTTTGGTGAAATACCACCTTTCAGAATAGAAACGTTGCTTAAAATGGCTTTAGCCGTGTTTGGTGACCAAATCTAAATAACCAGGTACTTCTTAACCTTCCTCTTCCCTATATACTTCCCCTTCCCACTACCTTCAGCCTCACAACATACTCCAATTGGGGATGCCATAGTCTCATTGTTTCTAGACGGTTGGGAGTAAGTGGGAATCTTGTGCATTATTCACTACCATATATTAAAAAAAAAATATATATATATATATATACTTTGATTATATTCCACTCTGGAACGTGCCGCAAATGTACTATATATGTAATTGTATATCGATCAAATGTGTTTTGGCACATATTAATTGAATAAAAAATAAAATTTGCGCACGCTGGGTTTGAACCCGCGACCTCTTGATTCGTAGTCGAGCGTCTTACCACTCGACCACTCAGGCCGATTCTCGACGTGGCTCAGGATTAAAACATTATCGAACAACTTTTATACCATGCGGTACAGCGATACCATGCGATAATGGGCTTTATTTAAAGACACTTTAAAATTAATTATCGCATAAAATTGTCGTGTCAGATGAAACCATGTTATTCTAAAATTCAGCATTTTTCGAAGATTTTTAGTTTTTTCGACACTGTAACAATTCTTAACCCGTGCAATATTGTTGACTTAACCCTTAAGGAAATAACATTTATGAAATGTTTAAGCATTTTTCGTATTTTTTTAAACTATTGTTATATTTTTTGGAGCTACTAAGTCTATAGACAATTGATTAATTCACTTAATTGTGGCAAGTTTTTGTGGGGTGATTCCGGCTTCTTGTTCCATTCACTCCATCTACTTGCACGTTATAACATGTTTAAAAAACAAAAAAAATATATTTTGAAAATTAATTAATTATTTCTAAAGTCGAATGAATCGAAGTAATTCTATTTCAGTCGGTAATGGTTTTTTATAATGGCAAAATATATAAAAAAAATCAAACACTAGAGGAAGTGACACGCTTAATGATGTAGTAAATGACTTGATAGATAAATATATAAAATCACGAACATCCTGAATACATCGCTACATTTGCGGCCAGATGAAAATAATACAATTAGTTTTACCTCGGTTCGAAAGATTATATGTAATGTGATCATAACGCGTGTTAGGCTAGGTTGTGTACGAAGGCTTGTTTGATATGAAACTGATGTTGTAACGTAGTTTAGTACAGTAATGTTATTAGGTACGACATATAATAATTATTGCTAATTACACGTGACGGTAATTTACCTCCGGTGGGCTTCTTAACAAAATCTGATATTAAATTACTTATCTCGCTTTAAACGGTATGAAATTAATGTTTTGTTAATTAAAAAGGATTATTACAGTTTTTCAAAGCACGTTTAAATATAAAAAAAGGTATTCAAAGGGCACAGTTTCTCACCAAAATCTACCTGTAAAACCTTTTGTTCAAAAGACATCGAACATCGGTACGGCGTTATTTTGATGAAATACTCATTTAATTCCTCCGTTCTAATTATTTACCACAACAGTTTCATATGTGTATGTGAAATTTTTGTCGATTATTTGTGCAGTTTCAGAAAAAATGTCTTGCTTTTGCTTAAAAACATGTAACAATGTTTAGGCTAATTATATTGTATATCTTTTTGGTCTTTTTTGTGTATCTTGCTTTTGTTTGTATTATTTATCATTTATTAAGTTTTTGTAATTTTAATATTTTATGTATCCTTTGTATTTGTATTTTTTTTAAATAATTATTGGACACTAACTGAGTTTTTCTAACTGGATCGTTTTCACGTAAGTAAAAACATCTGTTAAAACCCAGGGTAAATAAATATTTTTAAATACACACATCAATTTCTATTTCATCTAATATACAATACAATGTATTATTTTTTCGAAATAATTGTTAATTCCTATAAAAACCTCATTATGTATTGCGTACAATTTATTTTGTTTATACAAACTGCAATTTTTTTACTATTGCACTTTTTATATTATACAAACTCATACCACTCATCACTTTGTAACCCATCTTCCAGAAGGTAATAAACTCACCCACGGGTATATTTGATTGTAATTGTAAAGCCACCCCTTTTACCAATAAAACAAAATACCAACTCACAAAAGTCAAATATTATATAGAGATAATAGCCTCCATTTCGGACATAAATGGTATATTTATGCCATATATTCGCTCTACATTTCACCAGGCAGAAGATGAAACCGGTCTGGTCAAAAATAATGAAGTGGAAATAAGTAATAAAGGGTTTTTTAAATTATAAATTCATATTATATTTTAATGTTTATGAATAATAGTATAGATGTACACTCCTGTTCTATGCACAAGCAAATGCTGCCAATAGAAGAGTTGAATGAAATCTGTAATTATTATTTTATGAAACATGAAGTATGAAAAGTTATACATATTCATTAAAAAAAACAGGCCTTAAGATTAATTATTAAAAATGATTTTATAATTACAATTTGCGGTGTGTTTTCATTCAAACGAAAGGATTTACGATGTAAGTAGTGACTATTAGCTATGCATTTAAAACACAATAGAACATTAATGTTGCTGGGTGTACCTTGGCAGACGATCTGGCGAATACTTTAACAGTGAGAATTCCATTCATAAGCACAATAACGAAATTGTCAGAATTCAACGGAGGATTTAGTGTAAACTCAGTTTTAAAGCACCAGTTAGAAAGTCATTTGAGTTGTAGTTGTTCTTAGAGGTTGAGAGGCTTTGAATTCAACATTTCAACCAGGAATTTTGTTTTTATTGGTCAGTCTGGAGGGTGGCCTGGAGGCTCTTGAAATAATTTTTAGTTCGATTTAAACCTTTTTTCAATGATTCTTCGAATAAAATCAGGAGTTCAAAGATTTTTCGCTAAATTAAGAACTGTAGGTTATAGTTTTCTCGCCTGAGTGATTAATTAAAATAGGTTTTCTTAAAATAAATCTTATTCAGTTAACTATTGAGTAATAATAAGGGGTGTAGCTTTTTTTGTAACTCTTAATTCGTGGTATACTTATAACAATATGAAACTCCTTTGGATTTGGTCATTTTACATTATTAGAGGAATGCTTAATGGTTGTGCATGATTTTTCTTCTGTAATGTATGCAGGTTATGTATGAAGTTTTTATAGTAAACATAGAAACTCCTCCCAATAAATTGCCCATCAAACAAACAATGATCTCCTTCTATCATATGTTAAGAAGACATCATAGAACATGTAGGATTCTCTAAAATAGGAATCCAGTAATAACAGGTTGTACGATTTGACCCAACACCCATCACTACTGCGCATTCTAATAAATTATACAACACGTAAGGTTAGTTACAAAACCGATGTTAGAGTAAAATTTAAAATAAATTCAAGTCTATAATGGTTGTTATCAAATCAAGAAAAGACATTTGTTGCATCAACCTCCACCACGAGTTGTTGTTGTCGAGAGACAAAAGGACAATTAATTTTAAAATCAACTAAAATTATATATTTTATAATTAATTTAAATACTTCAAAAAAAATAAATTATATATTTACCTATAATGATGTTGTAAGCATGTCCATATGCCAAAAGTAAGCTCAATTTTACCTCACCACTGGTGAAATTGGATAAAACATTTCAAACACCGAAATTTTTTCTTGGACATATAACTGGTTAGATATACTGGATATTTATTTATTTAACAAAGGTCTCATAAAAACAGTTTTTCATCAAATACAATAAGAGATGAATTAAATGAAAATATTGTAGATAAATGCATAATGTAATAAAAAGAAACTAAACATTTATATACACCCCACATAAAGACAAGGTTTTATATAAATATATGAGGCTCTATAAATAACTTATGAAAACTGGTTACAATTGAAAATATTTATCCACTGTTACTTTCCTCTTGATAATACATTGACTATTTTTATGTTAAATAATACATATTACTGCATAAATTAAATTATGTACCTATTAAATTATATAGTATTGACTATTACAATTAACTTTAAAACTTAAACGCAGTTTTAATTTTTTTAAATACAATTATTGATTAGAATGTTTTTTCAATAAAGATTTTTTATTCGTGCATACCGGTATAACAGATATACCTTCGACAGTATTCTCTGAAAACCATCGTTTCACCACATTTATAACAGTGCCAGCAGGGGACAAAAAAATGTACTTTCAACTATGAAATTTAATTAATTCCCTTTGAATTCCCGGTGCAGCTTTCCCCCGAGCTAACTAGCTTTGACAAAACGCCGTAAGTCTGTGACACACGTCGCAGGAGCGCGATCCGCGACGGTAGAATTAACTCGAACAGTGCGTTAAACAAACCGTAACATTGCGCAATCATTTCTGTAATAATACGCCTCATCCACTGTCATTATTCCTGCATTATTATAACGAAGTGCGAAACAGAGTTATAACTTCGGAGGGAATGTTTCCATCAGATACTCTTGTTCATATTTTTTATTTGTGTCATTACATACATAAAATTCGCTTAAATTTATATTCACCGCCGCCATTTATTTCTTTTTCTGCTCACATGTAGCTTACTAAACGATTAATTACGAGTATAAATCATTGGTTTTACACATCTGCGAGAATTGAGCCTGAATTTATTGAACGATATATGTAACCGTCCTAGAATGTGTATTAAATTGAGTGTAATTTGACCATCTGCGACTTGCATTGTTTTAAAAAGTTACAATCGAGAATTAAATCGTCAAAACATATTTCAAAAAAATGATTAACTATAAATAACTATTTTGTGAGTACGTATGTATATATATATATATATATATATATATATATATATATATATATATATATATATATATATATATATATCGAGTATGATCTTTTAAAAATTGAAACTGATGGATGTGTTCAGAAAATTAAGAAAAAAAAGAAAATAACTTTGACTTGAGCTTGGCTTTGACTTGAATGTTCTTTCTTATGTATAGTTTGTCCTATTTTTGTCATTGATTCATTTAATATTATGTACGAGTATGTGTTGTTCTTTCTCGTTTGCTCTTTTTCCCATTTCGTGTTTTGTATTTATTTGTTATTAGACAATAGTTTGTTAGTTTATTAATAATATTTTTTTTTGAAATTTCTACCTACCTAATAATGTAGAGGAATACGAATAGGAAGGAACCACTTTTTTATATGGTTGTACTGGGGAAAGAGAACAAGATAAATCACCAAAGTAAGTTGCTAAAGTTTGCTTAGTATAAAATTACGTCTGTGATGGTATTGAAATAAATATCGTCTTGCTTTAAAGTTTTTTTTTATTATTTAAGTAATTATCACAATATACCTCTCACTCCTACCCATGCACGGCTAGGATTGAACCACTCACATGATGTTGTTATTCAAATACAACCAGGTGGAAGTTTAACAATGTTTTACTTAAATATAATTTCAATCAAAATAATTAATAATATGAAAAGAAAAGTAAAAATTGAGAGAAATAAGTATTAAAAATATAGGTTACAAATAACCGAAGGTAAGTAAAAATGAACGAACGTTGATACAATCAAATTGAACCGAAAATTTGTAATAACAGTGTTGTCTATTTGTTTTCTGTTTTTCTTTTATGTGTTCGAGACATTGTTGTTACCTGTAAACAAATATGAAATAATAAAATTAATATATTTGTTTAAAGTTATTACGTAGTAGAAATGAAGCATGGTTCAATCCTCCCGCTTTGAAAGTGATTCAGTCCTTCCCAAGTATCCAAAATAAGTTAAAGTTAAAAATGTACATTTAATATTCACCATAAACACACCCTTCTAGGTACTACAAAGTCTAGTAACTTACTTTTGGATCAACTAACGTTGTTTAGAACCGATCAGCAAAGTGTAAAACACTTTTTTAAAAGTACTTAAATTTTACGTATGCACCTAAAAGTGCGGACAACTCTGTCAACAGATGCACCCGCCAAGACGTGCCGAAGGAGTATTTGCAGGCAATACGGTGGTCAAATTTGGACCCGTTTTAGTTGGTATTTAACAGTCCCAGGGTCGACGGTTCACTCCTCCCCATGGCTCACTCCCACCCGTCTTCCCCTACCTTCCAATAATTTATTTTAGCAGACATTAACTTATATTCGTAATGTTTTTTTCTTCTTGAATAGTCAATTAAGTTCCGTGATTTTTACGGGTAACTAGTTAGTTATATATTTATTTGTTTACTGCCCCGAAGTTGACTTTAAATTAAATTAAAGTGGCTTATGAAAATATGACGTAAGTACTTACTTAATTTTGAATAATGTAGTGGAATCACAGTGTCTTTTTATTTTGCCTTCGATGACTGAAGTGTCTTTTTACGAAAACAAAATCATCGGGTCGCAGGGTGTTGCCGCTAGTCAATTTGAAAGATTTAATAAAATTCAAAAAGGTCAAAAAATATTATGCGAGAAAAATTTCGTAAGGTTTTTTTATTAGTGTAATGGGGGCATTTTGCGAAATGAACCGTAGGCTGTGTACAAGAGTTGTATGTAGGTACTAGGTACTACCAATACAGCCCTTCTTAAAAATAACAATACAGCAATTTAGTGACCAAATCTAAATGTCTATCTAATTCTTAACCTGCCTTCTAAACCAAATTTTATACACGAAGTTGGTTAGAAAAATGCCCATGGTTTCTAGTGAATACAATTTTTTTCTGTTATCTTATAAATTCTATATGAACTTCATACTGGAACTGTAGGTAAAACGTTCGAAAATGGCTGAGCTGGTTTTCAAACTGCAATTTTGACTGAAATTTTGTATGTTTTCGTTGAATTTAAAAGATTATGTGCAGTATTGCTTGTATTATAATGCTACAATGTGACGTTTTAAGTCTAAAAGAATTTCTTGCTTTTTGCTGTTATTACAAGCAAAAACAAGTTCACGGCACAAAAGGTATTAAGAATGTGAGCGCTTGCCCACTTTAGCTGGAAAGAGTCAAACATTGTTGCGCTTCTGAATAATTCATAAAACGAGACATTTTGATATGAAATTCCTTTTCAAAACTAGTATTTCGTCGTCATTAAATATTGCATTCCCGTGAGAAGTACTTTTCAACTTCGGAGAAAGTATTCGCAGGTGGCGTTCAACAGTTTGCGGGAGTTATTGACCCTGCGGCTTTCGAACAGATTCTTAATTTATTATAAGTTGAGTTTCAAACACAATTTTTGAACTTTGAACTAATTGTTTATGTTTGGAGAATTTCCCTCAATCCGCCGTAAAAGTTCTTTTCTCTTTTGCATTATTATTTATTTATGTACTTGCATATGCTTTTATATTATTATTTTCATTTCATTTTATGTTATTTTTAACTTTTATTATTATTTTTATTTTATTTTATGTCATCTCTTTTATTGTTTTCATTGAAGTCATATGTGTTATTATTTATATGGCAGACAGAGTATCGTACCCACCGCTCTGTTCCGCTGAAATAAAATGTTATTATTATTAATAATAATGAAACAATATTGAAAACAATAAAATTCAACGAATGAGGAAATTTAAACAAAAAAACACAGAAAATATAATAAAAAACAGGTTGCAACAAAGATCCGTATATAAAAAATGATATTTCTATCCAGACGACTTTCATGTTTGCAATTGTATTTGAATAGAACTTAAATTGAGAGATGTTTTTAAATGGGTTTCGGTGGCACAGTGTATGGATGCGTTACTTCCAACAGAGTGTAGGTCCCGAGTTCGAGTCTTGGTCGTAATCTAATATTAATATTTTCTGTATCTTTTTCTGTTATAGTCTAAATGATTTTTGTCATTCTTTACGAAAATAATATTCGAAGAATACAATGTATTATGTCTAACATCATTAACTCTACCAAAACCTTGTTCAGGCTTTGACTTGAATGTTTCAAATGTACACTTTTGTGGTTGCTTCATTCGAATATTATGTATGTCCTGCTCTATCTTTGTTGTTCTTTTTTTCTCATTTCGTGTTGTTTATTTTTTGTTATTGGACAATGGTCCGTTAATACAAAAAAAAAATCATATATATTTTGATTTGACATTTATTCAGTAATTAAGGAACAACAAATTTATTTTCAATTTTTGTGTTTTCTTTAAATAGCTCCATTTTAAATTTGTACTATTCAAACGAATTAAATCGAATATAATTATTATTTAGTATGTATTCGTCGTAACAGATGTTTCGACGTTTAACAGCACTACTACAGCATACAACTTCCTTAAATACATACAAAAATGTAATAAAAAACTAGATAAAAGCAAAAGATACCAGCCTCTTCATACTATAAGTGCTAAATTCTAAAAAATTAACTAACTTATCTGTTGTGATTTTGAATTTGGAAAAAAAAAAAAAGAAAAAAAAAAAAAATAATAATAATAATAACAATAATATATATATATTTTTTACTTAATTTGAAATGTACCTTATACTGTAAAACGTAACTATAGAGAGCTATAACTATGATTTGAATTAGTATACCCACGCACTGGCTTTTGCCTATGTGGGATTTTTTTGTTATGTCTACATTATTTTTATTATTTCTGTAATTTTTAAATGTATGTAACAAAATAAATCAAATAAAAAAAAAAATTAAAAAAAACTATCAAATTGTGTTAAAAAAACTTTTTACAAAACACCATCTATTGAAATAGCACTTAATTTTTGTTCAATCTATCATCACCGGAAAGGCAAAAAGGCTGATGCGCCATTTTGGGAAGCTTACACCAGAGCACTTTTTCAAAAACACAGAAAGTTTTTTTGAAAAAGTGCTCTGAAGCGACAAACAGCTAAAAAAAGTCCCAAATTTGTATCGCTTGAGTCAAGCCTTCTACCAAATGGAAAATATATTTTAAATGACTTAAGGACCATAAAAGTTCTCAGAATCAAACAAGAGTCAAAGCGTTCGATGTAGAAAAAAAGACTGATCAAAACTGCATATTTAACTCATTTTTGACCAAAGTGTCACTTAAGCCCTTTAGCCTTTCCAACGATGATATTGCGAAACTTAATACGTACATGTCTTTCTGTCCTAAGCATCACCTAATGAACATAATCCGTACATACATGGTTAAATTATTATGTCATTATTATTGGCTACGTGTAAAATCTCTTCACCCTTGGTGTCCTTAAGAGTCACATAAACATGATGATGGTGGTATTAAAAACGTTTCTCGACTTTATTAAAAAATGTACGTGCGTTTTCACACGTACACGGAAAAGGGTAGCCGATTTCATACAAAATACTCGTTTTAGTATGGTTATAAAGTAAAATATGGAAGATAAAATTATAGAAATAGGTACCCACTGAGAGTAAAAGTTATCAGGATGTTTTAATTGGACGCGTAAATGATTAAAGTATGACTTCATTTAATATTAAAATACATGTACGCATCGGAAGTAATTGCAGTTATAAAATGAAATGAATAATATTGGTTTTCTCTCAGAAAACGATTTTATATACCTACCACCAATGAAGAGATATAAGTTGTTTTCGTGGTTATGATGTACGTATTTAATATTTTTTTACCATGAAGAAATTTTAATTGGGAAATTTCGAGGGACGCCTTAAAAAAGGTTGGTTACAAAACAAAACGATTTTATGCAATGTTTTATTAAATGAAAATGAAATAATAACTTAGTATGAAACCACAGATTTTATTTTAATTTTAATGACCGACTGGTTTCGCATACCCTAAGCATAACCAGGGTAAAAAATAAAACTAATTTAATGTTTAATTTTGTACCCTGATGATGCTAAGGCTAAGCGAAACCAGATGGTTATAAAAATTAAAATTAAGTCTGTGGTCTCATACAAAGTTATTGTTTCATTTTTATAAATGTTTCAAAACACAAGGCTTTCTACGAAAATATTAAAAAAAAGTGTTTTTTTTAAATAAAGACTAATATTCCCAGGTAACAAATAAACTGACAATATTAAAAAAAAACCCCAGTACCATCATAATAAGCGGAAGATTTTGTTTGTGCAACGAAAGAAGACTTAGCTGGCAGAGGAATTGAAACCACAATGTAGATACTCTCATCGAAAAGAAGAATCAAAAAGCTGGTCTAAATTACTTCAGTCGTGTTTGGTGAACAGATCGGAATAGCTAGATACTTCCCAACCTTCTTCTTTCCAATCTAATTCCCTTCCCCGCTATGTTAAGTCTCACAACATACCCCGATCAGATGTTGTTAAGTAGAAAGCGTCCAACCCACAATTTGCCATTTTTTACTTGTTTTCCTATATTCAAATACAAGATTTATATCTGCTGAAAACATCCAAGCTCCAAATGGAATTGAGTTTTGGTAATTATTTTTTTTACTAGACATTGGACTTAAATTGAAGTTTAAAAAGATTACAAAATGTAGGATAACAATTGGAAATATAAAAACACAAATAAAAAATTAGGAGATTATAAATGACCTATTTATAATAATGTTCATAGCAAAAAAAAAACACTGATATTTAATGCCGATTACGCATATTGATGCTTTTGTAACGTATTATTTTTAATAGCCTTCTTCTAAGCCTCATATTTTTGGGGTTGGATGCTTTCTGCATGACTACATCCGCGCCCTTGAGATGATTTTTCACAAAAACGGCGCCATACAAACTATCCAAATATTATTACATCCAATCGGGTTGGGACTCTTGTGCGGTACGTTAATTCGCGTTGCACGGGAGGTAATGGTGACTTCGCTTCTATAGTGCGTGTCAGTGTTAATGAGCGGGTTTACACCTTCGAGCTGCAGTTTTATAGCGCGACTCATTAAGCCGCAATCAAACCGCATCCCGGCGCCTTTCTTCGCTCGATTGAGCCGTTTCGCAGCCTCCCGGAGGAGCATCGAAATTGTCCGTTGTTCGCGATTGAAGGGAGGTTATTATAATGATATTGCCTCGAGTGCTTAAGTCGACACGACATGTGTAATGAAAAAATGTCAGCGCTGCACATGATTGTACACTTATGTGGTGGGAGGGCTTATGACTGAAGTGAAAAATGTAACTCTTCAGGAGAGTTGAAACTAATTTAAAGAGATTGAAGTTCAAAGGAGTAACATTCTAGGAGAGTTGAAACTAATTTAAAGAGATTAAAATTCTAAAGTGTAACTTTCTAGGAGAGTTGAAACTAAATTGAATAAAGTGGAAAAATGTAACTTTTAGCAAAAGTGGAAACTGATGAAACTGCTTGAAGTTGAAAAATGTAACTTTTTGGGACTAATTTTAAGAGTTGACGTTCAAAAAATGTAACTTTCTAGGAGAGTTAAAACTAATTTAAAGAGATTTCTGTTCAAAAGTGTAACTTTCTATGAGAGTTGAAACTAAATTGAATGAAGTGCAAAAATGTAACTTTGAAGGAGAGTTGAACTTCAAAATCGAAACTTTTTTTAAAAGATCGAAGTTCAAAAAGGAATATTTTCAGAACACTCGTAATAATTTAATCAAATTGAAGTTCAAAAATTTACTTTTCAAAAGACTTTAATCTAAGTTGAACAGATTGATTTTAATAAATGTAACTTTTTCGGAGAGTTAAAATTGATTTAAATAGATTGTGGTTAACCCATTTGTTTAGTGCATGATTATCATCTTTTGAGCGATTTTTTCGAGATAAACTATTCGGGCGTTTATATGTGAAAATAAATTGTACGTAGTCAATTTATTTACAGAACATGTCGTGTGATCAGTCATTGTAAACATGATTATGATAAGGTGTGTTAATTAGTAGAGTTTTCGTTTTATTCGTTTAACTCATCTGACAGACATGAAATAATAAATTTAAAAAACAGAGAGTGGCGAATTATTTATTTGAAATTTGTAAAATATATGAGTTTTTTTCTTTTCAGAGCTATCTGGCTTAGTACAGTAAGTATGTCATTTGATTTTGTGGACGGTACAATATGTAGAATCCATACATGTACACTTCTCAATACTTACTAAAAAAAAAGCAAATTAATCCCTTAAAAGGTACACACTTTCTCGTATATAGCTTATAGCAGACCACAAAAAAGCAATATTTACAAATCATCCTTAACATATGACAGAAAAAGAGAAATCAGAAGAAGAAAACCTCTTTATGGGGAATATTCTATTAACTTCAATATCTCACTTTTTGTGTAAATTTTTAAATATAAAAAATAAGTTTTCTTCTCAAAGCAGGCACCTATATTCAAACAATCATGATCATCAATGTTCACAGAAAATGCCTCAGCACGGTAGAGCAACGCCGCTAGTTGACAACTATTACTGAACGAGCAGCCCCGAGTCGTATTTATAATGAAACATGATACAAATAACGTAAGAAGGTATTAAATCGTTCATTTTTTCTCGTATAGGACATAATCGTAACCGAATTACGTTTTTTTTTTTTGAACGTAGGCACCGCTATAATTGAATGATATTCTTGTTAAAAAACATTAACTTGCTGTACATGTGCCTACTGTTTTTGATATAATGAGATGGTTGAAGTAATAATGGTCCAAATGAACAGATGCTCAGATGGAGAAATCAGTGATATTTATTCGAGCACCTACGTAACATTTTTTCGGCATGTAAAATCACGAGGAACAACTAAATAGTGAGCAACTCGAACGAATAAATAATTGACTGCCTATTTTATTCAAACTGCTTGTTAAATCAAACATCTCATTTTGATCCCGGGTCATCTGCAGATGGAAGCTGTGGATTCGTTTCACTGTCGAATGGATTCGCTTAGAAAAAATCTCGAGGTATTTGTTTTTTTAGGTCCATATTAATTATTAGATATAATTATGTATGTCTAACATTACCAGATACTCACAGAGAGGCGTTTTTACACTACCCATTGCATACATTGCATGATGCACCAACTCCTTAATCACGTGGACAATGCATTTATTTATTTTATTTTAATTAATATAATTTTTTTTGTTTTCAATAAAATGTTAAATAATTGTTACATGTTCAGCACAGTGTAGTATACAGAATACACATTTTCATCAAAAGGGTAAAAGGGCTGAAGCGCCATTTTGGGAACTTTACACTGGAGCACTCAAAAGTTATTTTTTGTTTTACAATAAAAAATCATAGGTCTTTAGTAACTGGATGGATTTAAAAAAAAAGTTAACTCAGGTAACTTGATACTTTCCCCGAGTTACTTGAATCGACAAAATGCTTTTGAAATGGCCCAAACTTGTGTCGCCTGAGTTGAGCGGTATATATATTTTAGATGGCTGAAGGGCCACAAAAGTCTTCATAATCAAACGAGAGTGAGAGCATTCGATGCAGTAACTAAAACTGATAAAAACTGCGAATTTAACTCATGTTTGACCAAAGCGTCTCAACACAAAACAACAACTTTTAACACAAAATTTTAACACTTAAAAAGTGTTGTTAAATTATGTGAGAATTAATTTATGTCGCAATGTGGATATCCGGAAAGAATACAAAGCTGATGTGAGCGTAATGAATATATGAATGAATAATGTATGAGACGATGTATGAATGTCAATGAAGCAAGGAGTGTGTGCCAAGACAGAGTTATATGGCGTTCCGTCCTCTCTGCCTACCCCTGCGAAGAAACGGCGTGATGGTTAGTAAGTTAGTCTATGTAAAAAAAAAAACCAATTTGTTTTTCTTTTATAAACTTTTAAATTATCTATTGTATCACACTAATAAGTATTTACGTTTTCCAAAACTTATTTTTGGGTTTTGCGAGGTGCAAGCTTCAATTAAAAATATATATGTATAGAATAAAAACAACAAGCACGCCGTTTGAAGTTAAACTCGTAATGGCTGGTGTTTCCACAGTGACGCAATCCATATATAAAGTTTTTTTTTTTAAGTTTATGCCCGTTTATAATTTTTTTTTTGTTGAAAATCAATATTGGCACGGCAGGGCCATCTGGATTAACTAAGTAAACAATGGCCTCTCGATATATGTGTGCCAAAAGATTTTGGCGCAACTTGGCCAATGATGAGAGAGTCGCCATAAAAAAGCTAAAACTATCTATTACACCATTGATGCCCAATAATTTCTCAAATTGCCACCAATGCCAAAAATAATTTTTCCTTTACGGTATAGTATATACCTATGTGTAATTCTATAAATTTGATGTAAGTTATAAATTGTGTCAAGAGATGTCACCCATCGAAGTTACTGACTTAACCTTAGAGTATTAACCAAGTTTGTACCAGTTGGGTAAAAATAATTAGCTCTTTCTCCATACATTGTTTCTCCAAGGACTTAACCAACTAACCTTAGAGTATATAGAGTGGTATCAATCTAAGGCAGTATAGTCAATTTTTGATGATTTTTACCTGACTCGGCGGACTTGGGCGTGGCTAAGACCAAGGCTAGGGTATTTATACATCCATTCATATCACATTTCGACAGATTGTTTTTGTTTATTCGTATAACCATTTTTACAGTATTGATATCAACAAAAATATTGCATCTAACCTAAAAAACCGTTTAGTTGTGTCAAGTTTAGTGGCATAATAAAAAATGTGGGCGGAGTCCCGCGGTGACCCAGGAGCCCAAGATCATTGTGACAGTACGTAGAAGCGGAGTATTATATTTGTTGTCTCTTTCTCTCACATGGTGTAAGACGTAAAAACCCGGAGAAAGTGATTTATCGCAAGTTTGTGTCGGTTAGGAAAAATTATTAGCTCTCTCTCCATACATTGTTTCTCCAAGGACTTAACCAACTAACTAAATTAACCATCACGCCATTTGTCCGCAGGGATAAGCAGAGAGGTGGACCGCCATACAACTCCTTCTTGGCACACACTCTTTGCTTCATTTACATTCATACACCGTATCTAGCGTGCCACCGACGGCCCCCGTAGTTGAGTGGTAAGACGCTTGACTACCAATCCAGAGGTCGCGGGTTCAAACCCGACGTGCGCAAATAAATTTTATTTAATAAATATGTTTCAAAACACATTTAATTAGTATGAAATAATATATAGTATATTTCCAGAGTGGTAGATACTCTTAGTATCGCCCTGGTGAAAGAACGCCATTCAAGATTTACGTATGTCTCGACACAAGAATCTTCTAGTGGACCAAACCCAGGCTTTATATATTTATACAAGACAAATAGAAAAATTGAAACGTTGCTTGAAATGGTTTTGGCCGTGTTTGGTGATCAGATCTGAATAACCAGGTACTTCCCAACCTTCCTCTTTCCCATCTTCTTCCCTTCCCCACTACCTTCAGCTTCACAACATACCCCAATCGGGGATGCCATAGTCTCTCTGGCTCTAGACGATTGGGAGCAGTTGTGGCTCTTGTGCGGTATTAATTATAAAAAAAATACTCTTCTATTATTTTGACTCCTGACATATCTCAAGTACTTCTTCAATCTTCAAGTTTTCTACTTTCTTCGCATCACAAGTTCTTCTTCTACTCCTTTTTTCATAAATTTGCTTTACACACGTCCACCGTTTACCACGTATTGGCCTCAGGGATATTGTTACTACTGACATTTAAAAACAATATATTTATATTATGTCAGGATTTGTAATATTCTATAATTTCTGTGCAACAACCATGGATACTGATCACAAGCCTGCCAAAAAGAAATATATGTAGGTACCTTGGAGTAAAAATATATATGGAGAGAGAGCTGAATATTTTTACCCACCCTATACAAATATAGGATAAATCACTTTATCCGGTTTTTTACGTCGTAAACCGAGAAAGAGACAAGACAAGTCACATAATAACGCACCACTTTTAGATATGTATGCATGTTTTCAATCTCCTGCGTCTCCGGCGACTCCGCCCACTACGTTTTTTTATGCGACCTAACTCAACGGTTTTTGAAGTTATATCCTATATTTTGTTGATAACAATACTGTGAAAAAGTGGTTTTACAAGTAAACAAAACATTATGTCGACATGGATGTAAAAATGTGTGTCCATGAAAACCCTAACCATGCCTGAGTCAGAGAAAAATCAACAATCCTAACTACACTGTTTCGCAAAGCAATCCCTCCTGTATATTATGGCTCTGAGGTAGGTACACACATATTTTATGTAGTCTAGGACTTGTATGTCATTCGTGCACTGGGCTGTTATTATCCACTTCAGCGGTAACAAAACGCGCACCGATAGAAGTATAGAACAATGTCCGATCGTGACCGGCGTTTCTCCCGTCCCGTGAATTCCAGGAATGTCCCTCGCCTATCCACAATAGTGCGGAGGTCCGGGCCCCGCGGCGCACCTCCCTGTAATTACTCGGCCCTCAATTCGGGAGCTCGGGGGCGGGCCCGACCCTCGTCTCGGGATCCTCTCAGGAAGGGATTGGAAACAGGGAAGGGAAAATTTGACTGTCTAAAATACATAGATGCTTTAATCAAATACTGCAAGTGGAACACATCTTGGTCTTATTCTTTATCGGCCATCTTTTAATGAATCTAGAGAAAAAATTGGCCCTGTAAAGCCTGCTATGATGCATGGTATCTTATATTGACGAACCTTTTTACGATTTTTTTTTAATTGTGACATGTAGTCACCGGAAAGGCAAAAGGGCTGAAGCAACACTTTGGTAAAAAAAAAGTTAAATATGCAGTTTTGATCATTTTTTACTCTTGTTTGATACTGAAGACTTTTGTGCCCCTTCAGCCATCTAAAATATATTTACCATTTGGGAGAAGGCTTGACTCAAGCGACACTGGCTTAGTACTTTTAAAAACTTTTTGTCGCTTCAGGTAACTCAGTGAGAGCATTAAGTTACCTGAGTTAACTTTTTTTTCAAAATACAACCAGTTACTGAAGATTTATATATTTTACTGTAAAACAAAAAACATTAAAGTGCTCTTGTGTAAACTTCCCGAAATGGCGCTACAGCCCTTTTGTCTTTCCTATGACGATATCACGGCGGCAAATATTTTAAAGTATTTTTAAGCGTGAAGAGAAAACATTTTAATATTTGTGTTTAAAGTACAATTTAAACTTTATCGCCACGATTTTGTTTGAATCTCAAGGTCTTTTAAGAAGTGCTTCGCCTTGAGAAAATTTCCGTCAATCAAATGAGTAAATGCTCAATTTGAATTCTGGTCGCTAATTTTGTTGATTTGCGGTTTGAACGAAAATGTTTTGTAGGACTCGTAATTCGTTCCCGGACCCCACTGTAAAGTGGGCGTAGATCTGGCCGAGGTAATCGCCGCCACCTCCAAGTCATCATAACAGTTATTACGTGTTTTCTCGCATCCAACTTCTACTCCATCCGTTTTTGCTCCTGTTCGCTGAAATGATTAGTTTCAAATGAAGCCTTATTGAAGACTCTGTGGTCGAACTATTCCATCTGCGAATTTGATTCCAAGGTGAGTTGCCACTGTTTAAACGGCACCACCACTTCTAAAAAGCCCTCAGGGTGATGTTTTTGTAAAAAAACAAAGAAATTGATTTCAGAGTATTTATTTTCTAATATATTAGATTTTAACAGATGTTCTCACTTACGTGAAAACAATGAAAGCAGTAAAATTTAGAAGTTGAAATAAGTATTTAAAAAATAAACACAAAGGATAGCAGCAAAATTACAAAAAAACTTCAATCAAATCATAAATAATAAAGAAAAAATATAATTAATATATTTTTAAGTTAATATATAAGTAGAAGATTTTTTCTGAAACTGTTCAAACCACCAGAAATTGCTAAAACTGTAATGATCAAAAATCCAGCATCAAAGATTTCATCCTTTAGAAAACATCAGATACACTGATTTTTAATACAGTAGCAAAAAACAAAAAATACTGGCATACGAATTAATGTAAACTATTGTAACAAAGTTGTAACAGTGTTATTTTTGCACTGATTTATTTACTATATTCCAGGTAACACATACTTTGATTAACTACTAATGATTCCCCTACAAAGTACTTACTTAATTGGGGTAGCAACTTTTATTTGTTAGGGTTTTTGGTTACTGGTTAAATCTGATACATGTTTTAAATAAGTTGTTTTTCACACTTTTATTTCTTTTTGTAAATCAATGTTAACTCAAACTATGGTCTTGAAATTTTCTTGAAAACTTGAAACAGTCTAAATGATTTTTGTCATTCTTTAAGACTACCAAAACCTTGACTTGACCTTGGCTTTGACTTGAATGTTCTTTCTAATGTATATTTTGTCCTATTTTTGTCATTGCTTCATTATTATAATATGTATGTGCTGTTCTTTCTCTGTTGCGCTTTTTCCCCATTTAGAGTTTTGCATTTTTTTTGTTAATGGACAACAGTCCGTTTATAAATAAATGCTTTACAACTTTACAAAAAAAAAAAAATCTCCCTATTTTTTATAATAAAGTTTTTTTACTACTTTTATCATTATTTAACTGTTTCATTAAAAGCCCTCTAGCGCTTAAGGGTCAGCAATCAAAAATGAAACTAAACGTTACTTTCTAGCATTCTAATGCGAGCGATCCTACAAATAATGTATCTTAAATTTTCTATGGGTAGTTATAAAAAATGTCTGAGGTTTCCAGTGAATACTACCCGTATATAATTAACAGATGAATCGTTTGTAGTGTTGCTTTTATTAGGAAACCAAAAAGGGTATTTTTTGTGCTCATCGTTAAATAAATTAATAAATAAAAACAAACTAACTAATATCTTAAATCATACATACACACAAATATGTAGGTAGACAGGATAATCAACGCCTCGCTACGCAAGAACAACAAAAAATACTATGTTGTTCTGCACTTGGGTTTTTTTTTAATGTGTATTTATATCGTTAACCATTAAGATTCCGAGTCCATTTTGTCTTCGATTCATATCTTATATGAAAGGTTCGTTGATAGTTCGCAGTGTCACCAGCTAACATAGTAGTGTATGTCCAACACATATACATACGTATATTGTGTGTCCAGCGCCGAATTATCAATATTACCTATGGGCCTCATTCACTTTAGGGGCCCCTTGAGTACGAATCTAATTTTTTTTTCCGAAAGTGTGAATAAAAATAAATCGAATCCCAAGCCATCAATCGTTGGGTGTAAATTCAACTTAGTTTAAAGGCTCATTTACCGACACCCACTCCAGATGCATGCTTCCCTGCGCTTACTTAGAAAAATAAGATCTCCAGTTCTTTTTAAAAGACTTGAAAAGATGATATTTAAGTTGTTTCAATAAATATTTAAATTAACACTTTACCGTTATCGAACATAAAATAGCACATAACGTATTGTTAGCTTCCCCTGGAAATATTTACCAAGCAATTAAATTGTAATTTTACCTTAAACTTGTTGTAAGCTTACCCAGGAAATATTTACCAATCAATAAAAATGTATTTATCCTTACCCTTATTTTGGCTGTGTAACATACATATATACATGTAAAACCAACTTTGCTATCTTTTTATTTTTTTCAACAAATATTTTAACATTTTTAGTAAAGACAACACTTTGAAAAATCCCTTCTTTATCGTTATGTCAATCGCTGACACCTATGGTCAGTTTAAAACATATCAAATTATCTAATCTTTAACCTTATATCATATTTTTTACCTTGCCGAGATAACGGTTGAACATGTTTGAAGCTTCCCTAGGAAACATTTTCCTATCAATTTAAATGTATTTGAACTTAAACCTATTTTAAGCTTCCCCAGGAAATATGTATCTATTAATTTAAATGTATTTAACCTTAAAAGTATTGTAATCATCCCCAGGAAACATTTATCAGTAGATTAAAATGCATTTGACCCAGAACAAATATTTTTTTAGCGATTTTTTCCTGTTGTGGTTTATGATCAGAATAGGAAATAGTTTAGAGTGGAAGGGGTGGTAAATTTAGACTACATAAAGGCCTCCACAGGGTTTAATCCGGGACTGTATGTGACATAGGCTGTGTTTGAGCGCAAGTCACAGCACATAGCTTAGCGGGGTGAGTGGCGGAGGTAAGGCGTCGCGAAGGAATGGACGTAAATCATAACGCCAGTGCGGGAGATATTGCGATTAAATTGTTGAGTGACAACCGGAGTTATTTAACGACAATACCCGGAATGTATCCTCGTCATAAAAAAATATCATTCTGTTTGTTCATCGTTTATAACGCGCTTCTTGATTCCTTGATTTCGTAACGCGGCCGGGTGACCATAAGATTCGAGGCTTGAGTAGACAAACTGTAGATATGGTTTATGTTTACGTTTTGGTTTCCTATCTAATGTATGATAGAAATATAAAAAATAAAATTATTTAAATAATATCAATAATCTAAAACACAAATATGAAAAAGAAAAAAAGCCAGAAACTAAAAATAACAGTGGTCATGACCGAAATAAGTACTAATACTTTAAAGTTAATGTCAATTTTAAAAAAGATATTAATTTATACTTTCTGTGTTCAATTTGTAGAACTCCAATAAAAATTAAAATGAAAATTTAATGAATTAAATTTAATAATATTATTAATTAGTAAGGTTAGTTTTATTTTTCATTTTTAGTGACAGGTTTTCGGCATTTAAGGTAATTTTTTGCTTAAAACAGAAAAACATTGTGAAAACCAACCATTTTTTTGTCATTTTCTTGAAGCCGATTCATAATTGTC
Organism: Drusus annulatus; assembly: GCA_022651775.1. Lineage (NCBI taxonomy): Eukaryota > Metazoa > Arthropoda > Insecta > Trichoptera > Limnephilidae > Drusus > Drusus annulatus. The sequence goes on from JAGWCC010001288.1 coordinate 47,461, forward strand.
TAATTTACTAAAAATCATAAAGATGACTATGTAAGATAGTGACTTTGTTTATTTATTTCACACTTGTATAAAAACTTTTTTGTTTAAGTAAATGAATAAATGCGTTGAATAAGCTAAAATGTCATTGATTGAAATACGAAACGCGAGACACGATACAATAAAATAAATAATCTTGCAAAGCTACCACGTGGCGACTTGTCTGCAGATTCTACCAAATATAAAAAAAAATTTAACATAACCATTTTCAGATAAAACTAGTTAGGCATTTTGACTAATATGATCATAGATACAACTTGACAGGGATAAATTTGCTTTCAATGGCCTCGCTAGTTAAGATTTTATGAAGTCAAAATATCTATGGATTTTTAGTTCGTCTTTTGGCCACTGCGTTTGTGTTATTTTAAATTATTCAATTGGAAATAATATAAAGTATTTTTGTAGCACGTTCCAGAGTGGTAGATACTCTAAGTATCGCCCTGGTGAAATACTACCATTCAGAATCGAAACGTCGCTTAAAATGACTTTAACCGTGTTAGATAAACAGATCGGAAAAGCCAGTTATTTCCCAATCTTCCTCTTTTCCATATCCTTCTTCAACCCACTACCTTCGTTCTCAAAAAATACCCTAATTAGGGATGCCAAAGTCTCACTGGCTCCAGAGAGTTGGGAGTAGCAAGGACTCTAAATTGTAAAAAAAATACAAAGTTATCGTCGTCAAGCTGTATCTACTTAGATTGTAACGAAGGAATTTAACATTATTTTTTAATAAACAAGAAACCATTGTTTACGTATAGGTAAAACTGCTTCATGAGGCTAAAAAACCTATCCAAAAAAATGTCCTTAACTTATTATGCGGGCGCAGTACAATCCCCGGCAAAGGGGTTGAAATTCAATAAATCTACTAGAATTATTAAAATAAGCCATCGCAATTATTTTAGTCAACAGTCAATCATACATACCCAAAAATCTTTAAAAAGCTGGTCGCCACACATGTCACATACCTGAGTCCCACTATCTGGACACATGGCGCGTCACCCCACTGCAGTCCCACGTTCCTCCTTCATTATGGCTACTGTTAACAGCCAAACATCTGTTCACGTCTACTAGTGATTCGACGGCCTTATCGCGGCGATCAAATGGGAATTTATAATACGTAGATTCATTATTATTTATTTCTCAAGTGCTACAATTTTCTGTTTTTTTGTTGTTGTGGTTGGTTTTAAATAAACATCCCATTGCGAGTTACAGGTATAATGTATTAACAAATTACTTAAGTAAAATTATGTTTATTAAGAGGAGATTATTTGATTGTTTTTATGGGGTAGATTAAAAAAAATAACTATCTAGTACCGATGTAAATTTATCCTAATGTTGGACACTGATTTATGAATCGATTAATTTAGTTCGATTTAATGGTTTAATTTAATATTTTAATTTTCAGTCGTCTGTAAATAAACAATCGAATAGTAGGTACCTACAGATTAAAAAAAAAATTCTAAAAAAACATCGACTCCTCATAACACTTTCTAAGTAGATTTCATATTTTAATGAGTTCGATTAATTTTTGTTGGAGAATTCGACTGAAATGAAATTTTAAAAATTTTCGTAAAGAAATAAAGAGTCGTTTAACGCAACTGTTTTCAACTCGCAACTAATTTTCATCATGAGCAATGTAGCTTTAGTAAGTTTGCCTGATAGTAAGTGCATATATACCGACTGTTCACATTTTACGCAAGTAGGTACCACCTTACCTAATTATGAATAAAAATATAATTGGCATTTCAATATATACCATAAGATTACATATCGTCGCCGAAAAGGCAAAAGGGCTAAAGCGCAATTTTGGGAAGTCTACACCAGAGCACTTTGAAGTTTTTTTGTTTGTTTTACAATAAAATTCATAAGTTCTCAGTACCTTGCTGGATTTTGAAAAATAAAGTTAACTCAGGTTACTCAATGCTCCCATTGAGCCTGAAGCGGCAAAAAATTTAAAAAGTCCCAAATGATACATATGTTTTAGGTGATTGAAAGGCCACAAAAGTCTTCAGAATCAAACAAGAGTCAGAGCATTCGATGCAGGAAAAAAACTGAATATTTTATTAATTTTTTTATTAAAGTTTCACTTCATGCCTTTTGCATTTTCTGCGACGATATTGTTAGTTACATATTTTTAAAATATTCAATAATAATAAGCAGCCGGGTAGCACTTACCTAATTGGTAACAATAGTTACTAGATAGGGTATAGTTTGAAACAATAGTCAAAAAGAAGAACAACTTAAGTCTCGGTAAAGTTTCGACTTAATCTTTTTTGTGCTTTCTTGACTTGTACCGGGTCAGTGGGTGACCTTCGGGTACGAATGGCTGACGTCACGGACTAAGGGAAACGTGGCGCCATGAGCCAGCTTTGAACTTTGAAGTTTCACCGACAGATGTCATCTCGTATGATTTACTGTCCGCCAGATATATATTAATATTTTGTATTTTAGTACGGTTTTATTCCTGATGTGGGGACCGCATTTTATTATTTATGGTTATGGCTGTCATTTAATACTTGAGTCCGATGTAAAACATTTTGAAACTTTACTTCTAACATGGTCAAATTCTTTGTGGAGGAAAAAGGCCGATTTTCTGTCGATTTGAATAAAAAAATGCTTAAGTACCTGTCCAAATGAGAGGAATCAATCAATCAAGAGACAAACCGATAAAAGTATATTGTAGGCGTGTTCGTGTGCCAGAAGTAAGCTCGATTTTTCCTTACTTCTGCTAAAAAAAAATCAAGTATCGAAATTATTATTTTTAATCGTCAACCAATTTAATTGACCTGTCTGGGACCTAGGAGTTGAAAACTCTTCTAATTGGTAACATTATTTTTCTTTCAAATTGGTATCGATAACACTTCTATGGATTATATGTTCAGTGGAATCAATCGCACAAAACTGATTTAAGAACAAATTTCAAACCCTAAAAAAAAAAAATCTTACAAAGAAAAATTTAAAATTTATTATTAAACGCCATACATAACCGATCGAAAGTTTTTGCTTTACAGATAATATTTGATAGGTATGAAAAATATAGCTAAATGTAAGAGCAAAGTTTAGAACGCTTAAATAATTTTAAATCTTAAAAAGTAAAATAATAATAAATTATTTGAAATTAAAACTTATTATTAAACGCCACACATAACCAATAGAAAGTTTTTGCTTTACACACGAGATAGTTTTGTAAAATATAGTATGCAGTAGATATATTGATAATTATTTTTATATATATTTCAGATGTCAGAGGGGTAGTACAATCCCATAAATTATAAATAATACATAAAAAATACAAAGATAATAAATAAAATATATAATATATAAAATATATAAAATATATAGATAATAAAGTTATATAAAAAAGTGCATACCAAGGTATAAATTAACGTTTTATAATTATATGCGAATATATCATGACGGTAAACAAGCTTTCAAGATATTATGAATAATTGACTTTACTGTTTATAATGGGGACCCTGCAAAAAGTCCAGTGTTGCCATCACAAGAGTGTTTTCGCTCGTGCTTATTCTTGTTCTGTACTTAGCAAAACCTTTTTTTACTAGGGCTTTGAATCCGGGAACTTGCCCTTCTGCTTACATTTCTGAGGCACTTCAGTACTAAGACAGCTAAAAAAGCATCTGGTGTGAGTTATTGTACTGTATCTTTATTTATTTTAATGTTGCTTGGTTAAAGTTTGTCCAAAGCTCCGATATTAAAAAAAATTGTCGTTTTGCTTCTCGGCTACATTTGTTGAACCTTCGAGCAAGTTACCTCTAAAGTTATTCATGTTACCTCTAATGCGCAGTGCTCTTTTCACTTAATGTAATAATCATCTTTTATAATTTAGGAAAGTTAGGTTAAGTTAGATTATTGTTAATAATTTTCTTATTATTATTATTCAGGTACGTATTTAGGCCGCAAGGCTAAGTTCAGGACCGCCCAACAAAGTTATATGAAAAAATATGCCATAAAAATACAAAACTCTTCAGTTTTCCTTATCCTTCTAGTCTGTTGAAACCAACCACTTTTATTGCTATATCATCGCATGTGGTAAGCATCGCGGTAAAGATTTTTTCTGGGAAAGTTCGATACCCGTTCATAAATGAGTTGCCACGGTATAATCATGTAAAGCCATGGTGCACAACTTATCTGTTAAAATGGTACTAAAAATGCCTTTCCCTATGCACTAAGGCTAGAATTCACACTTAAATTCCATCGCGTGGAGGCGAGGTGCGCGAATCCTCGTAAAATGAATCGATCTTCCTCGCCTTACTCTGAATCTTCACTACAACTAAACGATATAAAATTAACTCGGACCAAGGGCCGTTTAGCAGTGGCGTATAGATGTTTTTTTTTAAATATTTTATAGATCTTTAAAACTTTTCAAACTTATTTATGCAGGTGTCGAAAAATAAACTAACGAACTATTTATTCAATTCAAATATGTTTGTATCCACAAAATCTACCAGATCGAAGCCTCTGGCCATACAGGTAATCTTTTAAAACTGTGTAAGATCCTACGTTTTTGTTCTACATGTTCATTGTTCATCTTCAATAAAACGTTGAACAGCGTAAAATCTTATTTATAAATAGAACACATACACTTTGTTTATAACCACTTTATTTAAATAAAGTGGTTATAAACAAAGTGTATGTGTTCTATTTATAAATATGCCAAGCCACAAAGTAAATGCTTTTTCACGAATATGTAAAATTTTATTCACTAGAATTAATTTATAGTAAAACACATTTTGTCGTTCCGGATATAGTATAACAACTGATACAATTTTGTGGGTAACCATGGAAAGGACGTGACTAGTACTGTTTTTTTCTGGATTGCAGCCTGCATGTCAAAGATCGCCCCAATGATAGCCAACCTCCGATAGGAAAGGACACCAGAAAAATAAGATGTTAAGGATGAAATAAACATAGTTATACTAGCCCTAGTGAAATGACCTACCAAAGTTAAGATAAATGCTGTGTTAAAAAACAATGCTAGTCTGGAAATGTCTGTGGGAGGGTAAAACCGATCTGGTGATAAATAAATAAATAAAAATTAATGTTAATTCTTTAATTCAATTAAATTCTTTAAGGTACTTTAGAACATATCTTGATGATATCATAAAGGTAGCTACATATATTAGGCATTTAAAATAATTACCCACCATTCTAATTATACCTCTGTAAGAACATAATATTTTTGTGAGTGTATTTTTCATAATACTTCAATAGTTAAAACAAGCATAAGTATCTTCTGACTCGCAGAAAGTTCATTGCTGTCGGCTTTGCATTAAGTTCAACTACCAACATGTTATTAACATTTAAATATTCATGAATAGACTGAATGAATTTCGTAATAATTGTTTAAGTCGCAACCGAGATGTTTGGATTTGGCTCTTGATAACTTTTTGCTTTAGATTGATATCTTTATGGGCTATCATATTAATTTACGTCTGGCGCTTGGAAAAAATAAATTCAAAATCAAATAGAATACTGAGTTTAAGAGAAATTATAATTAATTTGGCGAAGTTCTAATGTATCCAACACAGGCTTTGTTTCTTACCAGGTGAAGAACTAACTTACCAATGGTGGTGCCCCTGGGGAAGCTTACTAGGTTAATTTACTGCCTCGCATTCTTTACTGCAGGAAATGTGATATTTTTCACGTGACCAGTTTTAACTATATTGTGTACTTACTTGAAATCTATTTTCTTGTTTTAAAACCATTTTTTCGCTATTCTCACCTTTTTCTTTGTTTAACTATTTTTGTGTGTTTTGAAAACATGAAATGCAGGGGAATCTTCCTACATTCATAGAAAGCTTTTGGATTAATATTTATAAAAAAAAAACTGTTGGGAAAAGTAGAAATGCTGGGTGCAAGAGGAATCCCTCTCGCATGGTTTAATGAGTTACCCTCTGAAGAACTTAAGTGGTAAAGAACGGGATAAAATTAAGTAAATCGTATATAAATTTATTCGGCGTACCCCAGGGCTGTACAATTAGACCAACTTTTCTAGTATACATTATTCAAGAAACACAATTATTAGATATAAGGAAAATTTACATGTACTTATTATAGGAGTGCTTGTAATTATATGGAAGAAGTCGGGGACGCCTGAAGAAGACATGGCACGATCAAGTGAATCTTATACTTAATTCGGGCTATGTGAAGAGTCAGAATAACAGAAGAGTATGTATGAGACGTTGTATGAATGTGAATGAAGCAAAAATGGTGTGCCAAGACAGAGTTGTATGGCGGTCCGTCCTCTCTGCCGAGCTGTTTCTTAACTATGAATCATTGTGGAACTCGAAAAAAATATCGTCGTTTTAAAGGCAAAAGGACTTAAGCGACACTTTGGTCAACAATGAGTTAAATATGCGGTTTGATCAGTTTTTTTTTTGCATCGATCGCTCTGACTCAAGTTTAATTCTGAAGACTTTTGTGGTTATTCAGCCTTCTAAAATATATTTACCATTTGACTCATGCGACACAAGTTTGGGATTTTTTCAGCTTTTTGTCATTTTAGGTAACTCGGAGAGAGCATTGAGTTACCCGAGTCACCTTTTTTTAAATCCAACCAGGTACTGAAAACTTATGAATCTTTTTGCAAAACAAAAAAAACTTTAATGTACACTGGTTTAAAGTTCCCAAAATGGCGCATCAGCTCTTTTGCCTTTCCGGAGACGATATAACGGGTTCAATTAGCAATTAAAAAAAAGAAGCCATCTAAAAGAACGCATTACAAAATGGTTGACAGAGAGTGTCTGAAAAGAATCAAAAAGCTTAATCAACGAAATCATTGTCTGGCTGAAGAAAAAAGCAACTCGAGCTGTAGCTCAACTCTGAATTACCGTGGAACTCGAAAGAAATATGGTCCTTTACGCCATCCCTAGCACCGGTCAATCCTAACTATCGTCGTCAGCGCCCTCAGAAGATGAGTCATCCCCCGTGCAGCCAATAGCCCAGTAGAAAAGAGCTCCTCACACTGGCAGCGCATGGTTGAGATCTTCAAGTGCGCTTATGCGAAGAGGACTAGACTTTCAAAAGAAGATTATTTGAATGCTGTCATATTATAATTACTTAATAACATAACTAGTTTTATAAAAATAAAGTTTATATAAATGAAGTAAGAGCCCATAGATGACTTTACATGTTATTGGTTACAATGCATTTTTCTTCTTCTATATTACCGATTTCTAGATCGAATTCATTACTGATGAAAATGAAATTTATTTATTTATAAATTAACGGACTAAAGTCCAATAACAAAAATACATATAAAACACGAAATAGAAAAAAGAGTAACAGAGAAGGAATAGCATGAACATTAAAATAAATGAAGCGATGACAAAAATAAGGCAAAATAAACATAAGAGAGAACATTCAAGCCATGGTCTAGTCAAAGTTTTGGTAGAGTCGTGAAGAATGACAAAAATCTTTTAGACTGCTACCAAAGATTTCAAGACCATGGCTTGAGTTAACAAGTCTTGACATTCTGGACATTGGAGAATTATACCCATAATTAGTATTGTGATAATTGAGGAACAGCAATTCATTGTTTCTGAGTCTACGGCAAGGAATATTGAACCGGATAAGTTGCAACAGAGAAGGTGAGTCAGTTAAAAAATAATGATTTTGTAAATGAAAATTAAATCGAAGTCTCTCCTGCGCTTTTCAATAATAATAACTTTACATGATCACAGATTTTATTTTAGTTTCTATGTCCGACCGGTTTAGCTTAGCATGAGTATCATCAAGATATAAAAATAAACCACACAAAAAATACAAAGTGTGTGGTTATATCTTGTATACATACCAAGGGAGAACACAATATAAAATAAAATTAGAAAAAAAAACTAAAATAACATTTAAAATTATAACAAGGAACAGAGATAAAAAGACAGACAGTATGAAAAAAAAGAGGCAAAACTTCAACTGAGAAGGTGATTAAAGAATAATGAGAAATTTCTTTACAGGAAATATACCTTATATTCTATTGGACAAATATAACCGATTATTAAGAATATAACTTATTAATTTTAATGGCTTTCTATATTTCTAGTGCTTCTAAATTATTTAATCTGTTGCCATGACCATTTTTGTGAAAAATTTTAGCACCTTCTTCAATCACCTTCTCAGTTGACTCTTTCATTTCATATTGTCTGTCTTTATCTCTTTGTTATAATTTTAAATGATATTCTATTGTTTGTTATCTTATTTTATTTTATTTTTTATTCTCCCTCTGTATGTGTATATAATTGCACACTTTGTATTTTTCGTTTAATTTAATTGTGTACCCTGATGATGCTTAGGCTAAGCGAAACCGGTCGGTCATAAAAAATAAAATAATATATATGTGGTCTTATACAAAGTTATTATTTCATTTTCATAAATACGTCAAACTACAAAGTGATGGCTTTCTACGAAAACATAAATTTATTATTCATTCTACACCTGTATATTTATTTAGTTATTGTTGAAAACCACATTTTAATAAATGTCATCATCATTATTATTATGTTCGTTGTTATCCAACATGACACCCGTGGAATTTAGCAATACTCAGGCACTCAGATTTATCATACAACAATAACTGGACAGTTTATGGGATAAAGGTTTACATTTTTTTTCCAAACTGCGTTCATAATAATCAAATACTACTACGTTCATAATAATCAAGTACTACAGTGCATTATATAATTGCATGTAAATTTTTCGACCACCATAATACGGACATGCACCCAGTTTGGTTGGTTGAATATATTGTTATGTTTAAAATTAAATACATAATTGATTGCTTTCAAAATGAAACCGTATCATTTATTTAAGCATTTTGCACCCGTCTTAAGATGGACTGCAGATACTAGGCATTTAAAAAATCATAGATCATGTTGGTATAGTAACATATTGATATCCACTCCATTACATTTAGTGGGTAAGCAAAATGATTTTTTTAAATTATTTGTAAATTTGTGTATTTTTTATGATTTTGCAAATGCAACGATACGTCCCTGCCGTTGTTTGATCTATGTGTTCTGCGTGGGTACCTTCAGTAAAGTTTTATCCCTTCCTGTTAACCATTTACTAAGGCTCTGTTCAAAATCACCGACGAACATTGGGTAGAGCTACTGAACAGAAAATCTCTAAAAGTGTGATACATACTGTTTTGAAAGAAACTGATGTTGTCAAATTATTAACATAAGACGTATTATCGATGCGGTTTTTCATCTATTGGAAAGGTTATGTGAGATTTTTTTGTTTGTTTTTTTTAATATTTTTTATTTTTTAGTTTGATTTTTAATTGTTTTTTTGTTTGTGTTTTTTGTTAAAAAACTTTTTCTCCCTTTTATATATTTTTAATCTTTTTTTAAATACATATATGTGTTTAAAAAAAAACATATAGCTATGTAAATAATAAATATGTACATTTTTAAATATATAATTACATAAGCTTGCTCATTATAGAACCTGTTGTAAAACTGCTCTTGTAGCAGTTTAACGAGACTTTATTGTCAAAAACTCGAATATGTAACTTTTGAAAAAAAAAACTACAGCAAAAAGAATGTTGGTATGAAGAAATGTTTTAACAATTAAGTGAGAAAAATTTGAACTTACTTCGGACACACGGACACACTCCCAACGCACTTCTACCCGTTTATCTCTTTTGTTGTTATAACAGACTATCGCCATACGTTGTGCCTACTAAAAAAACATTCGGTGGAAACAACATTATTTCGTTCGACACGAAACGAAGATGACTATGTTTCCGAGAAGTGATATCAACTTTATGTGCGAGGATCGGGCAATAAACCGATAAAATTCTAAAAAAGTTACCTTTGTTGGTATAATAGAACTGTGCCTAATAGAGGGCATCCTATGCGTTTTTACAGCGGCCCTCGGGGATCCAAACATACCTTCATGCCTTACAATAAGCTCTCATAGTTAAACCTAACCTAACACAACCTAGCTTCAAATTTAACACCAAAATATGTGCACGTACTCAATAATAATAGTTGGATAATTTGTAAAGACAAATCACCTCAGGGGCACTTTGAAAATCTGAATTCCTATGCTATATATTATTACCAACTACATATAATCTATGGCAAAGTAATATCAATTCAAATTATGTACAGAGATAAAATACAAAAGCATACTTACCTTGCAGATCACTTCAGATAAACACAATTGTTTTATTTACTTCTAGTTTGTTTACTGTTAGTTTGGTGAAAGATACAGTTTTGCACTCTGAGAATAATAATTAATCATAATTAATACTCTTTTCGACTTAATAACAATAACTTATATACTACTTGATGTTACTAATGTATTTTAAATAGTTCTTATATACTAGTTTATATTACTAACGTATTTTAAATGGTTCTTCCAGGCTATTTTTAATTTATTAATTGGCAAAATTTGGATGGTTTCCGGCAGCGCACTATAAGATTTCATCCCTTTATAAAGTGAGCTATTTTGTGTATTCTATTTTTTTTAATTTTTGGTCATGAGAGAAAATCTAATAATGGGCTTTCTGAAAATGTTTACTTACTACATATTTATATAGTAATTAGGTTATTACGCACCTACACAGAACTGTATCTACTCACACCCACCTAACCTAACTTAATGCAACAAAAAATACGCATCAGCTTATTCCATTGTGATTTAGTTTTCAATTATGTGCGTACATGTAACTATACGCATACATATAATTTAACATTAATTATGTATTCATATTCGTAGAATAATTATTAACTTCTGTCTTGTTTATATTCTTAGGAATGATTAAACGGATGTCGTGTGTTATAATTCTATAAATCATGCAAAACTGAATATGCAATTTCAAAATGATTAGCAAAATATCGACTGTGTTTTTAGTGAACTTGGCTTAGTGGTTTGAACGACTGTCACATTTTACCCTGTCGCAAATCGATGATTGGCGCCATTATGATCTTTTATATCATTACCGTTTCAAATAATCGCTCCCGCTAACAACCGATTCTCCGCCCGTCTCAGCATTTGATCAAATTATGATCGGGTGTCAAGCATAACAGTATGACCTTTATGTAATCACTAAGGTCTAAATTTCCTTGCAAAAAACGTGGAATAACGTTCACCTAAGCACAGTCGATATCTTATAGCATTAATACGTCACCATCCTGCCCTTCTGTTGACTCGTATAAAAATCGTTTTATTTAACATCGGATAACGATACCAGCAACAAAACGTGAAACCGCTAATTATAAAAAAATATTACGTTTGCATTATTTATATACGAGGCCTGTTTAATAGAAAAGGTGAATTTTCAATTTTCGCGGGCTGTGTACATTCGATAATCGATTTTTATAATGAATTTTATTAAAGAATATGTATTAAATTTTGCGTTAAAAATGGAATAAAGTGCTTCAACGCACTTAAAATGTTGACTGTGGCATTCGGCGAGTCTACTTTGTATCAAAAAAGTGTTTATAAGTGGTACAAGCGCTTTACAGAAGGCCGAGAAGATGTTAATGACGATAAGCGTCCTGGAGTTGTGGAAAAAACAAATCATGGATTTTATTCTTTGATCCAATTTTTTTTAAAGTAAAAAATCTAAAAACACACAAGAACGTGACTAACCTTTCCAGTTGTCAAAAACAAACCACTAATCCAAAATGGTTGATAATGCTAACATATGATAAACATATGTGTACCAACATAACAAAAAAAAAACGATAATCGAATGTACACAGCCCGCGAAAATTCATAATTCACCTTTTCTTTTGAACAGGCCATGTATGTTATATCAACTCGACATTTCTGAAAATGATTTATTCTCAGTGAACGGAAAATACTAATACTGCTTGTGGGCAGTTTTGAATCCGACTAAAGGTTAAGTTTATATTTCTGTTTTTTTTCCTATTTTAGTCTACAACCCAAAGCAAAATAAATAAAATACAGCAGTTATTTTTCAAAGATTGCAAAGACTGAAAGTAACTGACCACCCATCGTAATTATTCCAAAAATTAAAATAAATTTAGACTCCCGGTGATACCTGTTGCAGAAATTTATTTTCAAAACGTTAATTTATATTACTAAAACCTGTTTCCATCCGAAGCGCACGAAGAACTAATATTTATAGCTACAGGTTGGTATGACAGGCAGCATCATAATTATAAGCGACCTGGGATTCGTGTAGACTCTTGTAACGATTTTGGTTAGAATTTTTTATGTGAATAATATCAGGCTGCGTCAAATAAATTGTATTCAATTCTTAATTGCTCCAAAAAAACTGTTAAATTAAAATTTTGTTCTACATCTTTTTAGCGATATTTTTCCAAGTTGAAATATTTTTAACACAACATAAACATTTGGAAAATTTTAGGATATCTGGCTATATTTAAATCAAAATAACACACTTTCAACAAGCTATCTGCTGGAAAGGCAAAAGGGCTTAAGCGACACTTTGGTCAAAAATGAGTTGAGCATGCAGTTCAGATAAACTTTTTTTCTGCTTTGAATGCTCTGGCTCTTGTTTGATTCTGAAGACTTTTGTGGCTCTTCAGCCATCTAATTTGTATGTAGCATTTGGGAAAATGTTGATTCAAGTTCAGGACTATGTTTTAGCTTTTTGCTGCATCAGGTAACTCAGTGAGAGCATTGAGTTACCTGCGTTAACTTTTTTTTTCAAAATCTGACAAAAAAAATCTTTTAAGTGCTCTGGTGTAAACTTCCCAAATTGGCGCTTCAGCCCTTTTACCTTTCCGACGACATATGTACCTACAATCGGACGTAGTTATGTAGAAAAGCATCCGACCCCAAAAATATGAAACCGAGAAAAAGGCGTTTGAATATATGACGACACAAAAGAATTAATATGAGTAATCGGCATTTATAAAGTAAATATCGGTGCTTTCTTATTTATGAGAATTATTATAAATAGGTAATTAAAAAAATATTAATGTTATTATTAAAAAATGTACTTCCTAAGTGACCTTTCATTTCAATGTTTTAAAATTTCAATTTTAGTCAAATATTTAAAATGTGCGTTAGTAAATAAATTAATTACCAAAAATCAATTGCATTTGTAGCTTGGATGTTTTCAGCAGATATAAATCTCGTATTTATCTATTGGAAAACATGTAAAACTCGATTTTGGCAAATTGTGGGTTAAACGCTTTCTGCATAACTACGTCCCATTTTAATTCAACGTGCACGGAATCAAAAAGTTTTGTCTTTATCAGAGTCAAAGTCTATGTTATTGATTTTGTTGAGTAACCATCAATAATCAACTCCATTGTTTCCTTAGGACGGGGAATCCCGTTTTTTGATAACCGACCGCCAACATTGATTAGTCTAACTAATAGGGAATGGGTTATTTGTTTATTATTAGTATTAATATATTTATTCATTAAATTTAATCATGTGTTTTGGTAGAATTTAGTAGTTCAAATAGACTTACTAATAATCACTTCCAAAAGATAATAAGTAGGTACGTAAATAATATTTTTTTGATAAATAAAATAAATTATTTAGTTTATCTTCAATTGACGCAACAACAGTCATCTTAAGATTATAGATTTAAAATTAAACCACGAATTTTTGACACGCTGAATGTTCCCAATTGCACCATTACCCTCGACCGAAGGAGTTCAGAATTTTCCGCTACGTTTTAAGTAAATATAATAATATTAAGCGAAGTCATTCAATGAAATTACCCCTAGAAACAAATACGAGCAAAATATCTGCTTAAGTTAACCAAAGCCTCGTCAAAATAAATATCAAAATAAATATTGAGTATTAGATATACTTGAACATCATCATATAAGTGGAAGAAAATTAGTCCGCCTCAGCTCAGTTGGAGGGACAAAGAAAAAAACGTTGGTGATGAATCAACGATAATTTATAACCTACATATAGTAAAACAATTTTATTTTTATACATAGTTACAAAAAATATATATAAACATCAATAAAAAATGTAACAGTAAGGAATGATAAACAGTGTATGAATGATTATGCAATTAATGTGTATTAATGATTTAATAAAACAAATTTGTAACTTTATTCCACTTTTTTTATTTTTTGACTGGACCTAAAATAAAAATAGGGAAATAAAAAAGTAGAAACAAGTTATAAATTTGTTTTATTAAATCATTAAAATGGAATTCCACCATGAATTAACAGTTACAAAATTAATAATGATAATCTGTATTGTTGTAAAAGTCACAAGTCCTGAAAAATATACGAATAAATACGTATTTTCGTAGAAAGCATATTTATTATTATTTTTTTTATTATTATTATTGTTCAATACTATATATTATCATAATCATAATAATTATCTTTTATTTTTTTTCTATGAATTATTTGGAGCTTATGGAATTGCACCACCCTCCCTTAGATCTGGAATAAAAAAAAATAAATTATACACATACTCGTATTTATACGTATATATAAAATAATAATAATTTTTTTTTTGTATAACACCACAGATTTTATTCTAATTTTTATGACCGACCGGTTTCGCTTAGCATAATTAGCCTAAGTATCATCACCAAAAACATTAAACTAGTTGGTAAAAATATAAGTTTATTTTGTACCCTGGTGATACTTGGGCTTAGCAAAACCAGTCGGTCATAATTTTTTTAATGAAATCTGTGGTCTTATGCAAAGTTATTATTTGTTTTCATTAAATAAATATGTATTTTGTAAGCATTTATTAAATTGACAGAAGAATCTAAGCTATGTTTTTTTTGTCAATGATAAATGTAAGTTTTTTTTTATTAATCCTTATTTCAGTATCGTCACTTCACTACTTTTCATTAAATTTACCTCATTATAACATAAGACCGATTACAATGATTTCATTGTTGACAAAGCTCTCCCAAAGTTGCACGGGGCTTGATTTGATTAGTAACACGCGGTGAATTGGACACCTTATTCATTTCGGTATTGTGCCCGACTAATTGTTCTAAACAACCTGTGAAAATGTCGGCATGGTAAAATGTCTTTGAATTGACTCCTCTTTGTGTGATGTAGTATTAAGTATCTAACATCGCCTTTTTCGGAGGTTTTTTTTCTTCGCGCTGAAGTGCAGTTTGGTCCATACAATATTTCGAGTTTCGGCGGCGGCAGACTAAAGAAAAAACATTCTCGAGTGGGCAAAGGGTGCTGGAGACTTCGAGGAAGCATGTTCTCGAGTATCACAAAAACACAATATAACATATAACAGGTAAATTAATTTTTCTCTGACCACAACACCTGCTTTTGGTTTTTTTGTGCACCTCAGAGATTATGACTCTTAAGTTAAATGTGTAGTATTGTGAGAACCCTGCAAGTGTTACTCTTACCTTTTTAAAGCAGTATTAGAATTATGAATTATGTTAAAATATACTTAAATTATATTGTGATCTAGTTAAAATAGACGTATTTATGCAAAAAAGCGTCCAACCCCAAAAAGATGAAACTGAGAAAAACGTGTTTGAAAAAATGACGATAAAAAAGTATTAATATACATAATCGGCATTTTTAAAGTGAGTATCAGATTTTTTTCTTTATGAGTATTATTATGGATAGGTAATTTATAATCTATCAACGTGTTTATTGAGAAAATGTATTTCTTATGTTCCTACATTTTATAATGTTTTTAAACTTCAATTTAAGTCTAATATCTGCAATGTGCGTTAGTAAAAAATTAAATTACTAAAAATCTATTGCATTTAAAGCTTGGTTGTTTATGAATTTGGCAAATTATGGGTTGGACGCTTTCTGCATAACTGCGTCCAAATATTTGTTTACTTTTGGTGATAGTCTTTTCGTGTCATAATATTCTTCGAATATTTGTATGATTTAATTTTCAATGTTAGAAAAAGGAATGCGTCTGATTTAAATACGTACTACCTTATTAAAGATTTTTTTTAAATGAAAAACATTATGAAAATTAACATTTTAGGGCTTTTCAAAATAAAGTCAGTGAGGGTGTATTAATGTACACGCAAATAATAAATAAGAACAAATAAATAACTTGAAGAAATACAAATTAGAATAAACATAAAGTAAAGACAGTAAGAAAAGAAATTTAAATATAATAGATTAAATAAAAACTGTCTATAAAAACATCAAAGCTATGGCCTATAGTGAACAATAGAATCCTGAAACATATGGTTGGTTTGTGGGTATTGTTGTCCTGAAAGTAAAATGGCGTATAGTTGCTGTACTTGCGTGTACATAGGTTATGAGTAACACTTTTTTTTATTTATTTTTAATTAATCATCATGGGTATAACCGGAGAGGTAGGCAGAGAGGATGGACCGCCATACAACTCTGTCTTGACACACACTTCTTACTTCATCCACATGCATACACCGTCTCATACATACTCTTCTGTTATTCCGACTCTTCACGTGGCCCGATTCAAGTATTTGATTCACTTGATCGTGTCATGTCTTTCTCAGGCGTCCCCGACTTCTTCTTTCATGCACTTTCGTACCATATATTCTTTTCACACTTCTTTCTTCGTTCATTTGCTCTAGATGCCTAAACCATAAAAGCGTCCTTTTCTTGATCTTATTCATTACGCTTACATCAGCCTTGCATTCTTTCCGGATATCAACATTTTTAACACGGTCATACATGGTTTTACGCACATACACCTCAGGGATCTCATTTCCACAGCATTCGGTCTACTTTCATCCTTCCTCTGCCAGTTCCATGCTTCACTGCCATACATCAGGGTTGGTATAAGCACTCCATTGTGTACTGCTAGCTTCGCTTCTTTGGACAGTTTGTTTTTATTTGCGCCAACAGTGTTCAGTCCTCCATTAATGGAGTTTCATGGATTCACCCTTTTTTCAATATCTTTTTTTTTATCTTTAGTTAATTTGCAATGCAAGTGTATAAAATAAACTAAAGTCTTGCAGCATTGTATTAAGTAGTAATTGAACAATCGTTTTCAAATAACCTACGTTATAATACACGATGTGTTTTCTTATTTAAAAAATCACCCTTTTCGCTTTAAAAATGTACCTACTTGTAGATTTTGACCGAATACAATCTAGCAATACTATAATATAGTATTGCTAGATTGTATTGAAAGGGATACAAATCGTAAAGGTGGTTTTTTTAAATTTATTTATGGTTAGGTGATAAATTAGATGAAGAAATTAAAATTATTTCCATAGTAAAATATATTATTGTGTAATTATTCTGCTTGGTAGGTATGTATTATTTAAACAAATGAATATTTCATATTTCGCCCTTTGAAAGCGTTATCGAACTTTGATAATAAATGTTATCGTAATTCCATTATGTGTGTTTGGTATTGTTACCAGTTATCAGTTGTCAGATATTGTTACAGTTTGATATTGTTGTTGTGTGATGTGGCCCATAGTCCAGTGGGAAGGCTTGTTGGCTAACAGGATGGATTTAAAAACTTTCAGCGGGTACCTACACACCCTCTATTCAAAGCCAAATACGCTCCGTGCAAAGGCCAGCATGGGTTATAAACTCGAAGTGTTACAACAACACAATAAAAGGAATTAATAGCGAGTAAAAAATAGATTTAACTTTGAAAAAGAGTATATTGGACGAGAAATGCAAAATGTATTTTAGATTATGTGTACAAGGAAAAATCAATAGAAATTAGTCAAATGAAAATCTTTATATACGAGTATATTAAACTCAGATATAAAAAAAATCTAGGTTTAATATTTTTGTGTATACTAGAATGAATAATAATGTCACTTTACATGGGATTATATGGAAATATATGTTATTTTATTTTTATAACGAATAAAGAGAGTTTGATGACAATGCTCTTAATAGGCAAATCGTAATAATAATTGTTAACAAATTAAAGTGCAAAACAAGATCCTTTAAAATTTAATTATAAAAATAAAACTTGAAAAAATTAAAAAATAACTTTGTATAAGACCACGAATATTATTTTATTTTTTATGACCGACCGGTTTCGCTTAGCCTAAGCTTCATCAGGGTACAAAATTAGATTAAACAAAAAAAATCAACGAGTGCTGATTTACATACATACAGAGGGAGAAAAAAATATAAAATAAAATAACAAAAAAATGAGAAAACAATAGAACAACATTTAAATTATACCAAAGGAAAGAGAGAAAGAGACAGATAATATGAATTGAAAGAGACAAAACGACAAAGGTCTTCTTTACTTTTATTTTATACCCTGATGCTTAGGCTAAGCGAAACCGATCGGTCATAAAAATAAAATAATATCCATGGACTTGTTCAAAGTTATTTTTTCATTTCTTTAAATATGTCAAACCACAAAGTGATTGCTTTCTACGAAAATATAATAATAATTATTAACAAACGAAGATACTAACAAGATCCTTTCAAGTTGAATAAAAAAATAATATTATTAAGGAAAATAATCAACTTTAGATCGTTACTCAGAATTTACGATTGGAGTATGTTTGGCTCGTTGTCACGAAGGTTCGACTTAGCCGCTGGTCACATGCGCCAAAGCAAGACTCACCAACATTCGTCAGTATCGGGATGACTTGATGCAATTTCAGTGAATCTTACTTGTTCTATAAAAGGTTTACGAGTCGGGCCGCAGTTATTATAGAGCCGGCCTGGCGCGGCGCGGCGCTGTAAAACTTTTGAGATCATAAAATACAAAAACGTTTGAGGAATCGGCTGTTAGGTACAATAAATAATATAAAGGAAATAAAAAATATATATATCTGTATTGTTTTGATCGCTGCCTCGAGAGCAGCATGTATCGAGACCGAAACTGGATCCCTGCGTTTAACGCTTTGCGCCTGGTTTATTGGGCCTATTCGATCCACACAATAACAACGAGGAGGCACTAGGTAGGTTACTCGTGGGGAAACGAAGCCTTAACCTTAAATATTTTCTGTGAAACAATGCTTGGATGATACACAAGCAAATTCTTATGTTTTTGGACACCGCTGACTTATCGACAATAATATTCAAGAGAAAGCGCTGCTGTAGTCAGTTTTATGAGTTTTGCCGGACTCGGCTAGACCTTTGCGTTGTTAGGACTAGGACTAGGGTATTTATACAACCACATATTCGACAAGCATATGTCGACATAATGTTGTATATAACCACTTTTTCACAGTATTGTTATCAACAAAAGTATAGCCGGATAACCTAAAAAACCGTCGAGTTATGTTCAGTTTAGAATCAAGGCTGATATGAGCGTAAAAGGGATTAAGGAGTCCCGAATGAACGAAGAAAGGAGTGTGAAAAGAATATATGATGCGAAAGTGAAATGGAAGAAGAAATCGTAGCACGATCAAGTAAATCAAATACTTGAATCGGGGTCGTGAAGAGGAATAACAGAAGAGCATGTATGAGACGATGTATGAATGTAATGAAGCAAGAAGTGTGTGCCAAGACAGAGAAAGGTCTCTGCCTACCCCTTTGCGGGAAACGGCGGTGTTTAAATCTGGTCACAAAAACGACCATTTCAAGCAGCGCTTAGATTCTGAGTTGTGATCTTTCACCAGAGCGATACTTGAGTGTGCCGCAAATGTACAGTATATTATTTTTAATGAATTGAATATGAAAAAACACAAGTTCACCAAATAAAATTTATTTGCGCAGGCCGGGATTTAAGCCTGTGACCTCTGAACTCGTATATCTGAACCACTCGACTGCGGAGACCGTCAGTTCTAATTCTGATTCAGTATATGCTAATAAAATTATTTAAAAAAAATAATCACCTTGTGATTAGTCACGTGCAAAATCTTTTTCGTTTGAAATGATTGACCACATTACTTACTTACAAATGGGCCACCAACCAAACGAATCCGTAGATATAACTGTTTTGGAGAAGGATACATAATTTGCACACTAAAACTACAGATATATAGGTATGACATTAAAATATGATTTAAAAAAATAAAATCTTAATAACCAGGTAAATTTGTTCAGTAGTTTAATATTAGGTATATTTCCTGTAAACTCATAAAATTTGTCATTATTCTTTAATCATCTTCTCACTTAATGCTTTGTCTCTTTCTATTCATATTATCTGTCTCTTTCTCTTTGTTGCTTTGTTATAATGTAAATGTTATTCTATTGTTTTCCTACTGTTCTGTTATTTTATTTTATATTTTGTTCTCCCTCTGTATGTATATAACCGCATACTTTGTATTTTTTTTTAGTTTAATTTTGCACCCTGATGATGCTTAGGCTAAGCGAAACCGATCGGTCATAACAATTAAAATAATAGTCGTGGTTTTATACAAAGTTATTTTTTCATTTCTCTAAATCTGTCAAACCACAATATGATTGCTTTCTAGGATTTTTTTAAATTTCCTTTCATGGTTAAACACAAAAATCTTTATGTAAGATACTTAGAGTATACAAGAGGTAGCCCAAGCCAAATCCACTGAAGTCAGTTTTGGACTTGTTTTTGATGATTTTAACATGACTCGGCGCAAATGGGCGTGGCTAAGACTAAGGCTACGGTATTTATACATCCATTCATATCACATATCGACATAATGTTTTTGTGTATTCGTATAGCCACTTTTTCACAGTAATTTTATCAACAAAAATATAGCATCTAACCTAAAAAACCGTTTAGTTGTGTCAAGTTTAGTGGCAAAATAAAAAATGTGGGCGGAGTCCCGCCGTCAACCAGCGAAAATAACCAGCTTAAGATCATTACGACAGTATTTAGAAGCCGTCCAAGAAATTTGTTGTCTCTTTCTCTCTCATGGTGTACGATGTAAAAACTCGGAAAAAGTGATTTATTACAATTTCGGATGGGTTGGGTAAAACAAATTAGCTATCCCCTCCATATAACAAAAAATTATATAACGCAATAAATTACAGTTGAATCCAAAAAGAAAAATATCAGTATTTATTTATTATCAATAGAGGTTGTAAAAAATATTCTACACCTCTGTTCCGTAACCTGTCCAGTTGTTGGTGTGTGACGGATCTGAGTGGCAGGGCGTTGCAACGCGTTGGTAGCAAAGTCCACGGATGTCAGGTTGGATAACAGTGGATATAATAATTTATGACAAATCCAAATAATCTACTTTTGCAAGTCCAGTCCTCCTTTTTTGAGTTCTTCAAGCGTACTAGAAGATCTTGACTATCCGCTGCCAGTAAGATTTTTTTTCTACTAGGCTATTGGCTGCAGGGGAGATGATCCATCCTCCAAGGGCGTTGATGATGGAAATCAGTATAGACTAATCTAAAATGTGGTGTAAAAGGTTTTTTTTCCTCCGAGTTCCACAGCGATAGGTTGGCGTTATTTCAGTGTCTAGTGTTCCTTTCCAGTTCAACAATATTTTTTCTATCATTTTCCACCGCTTTTACATCTATGTACATACCTTTGTAGAATTCAACTCAGAATTTATGAGCTCACATAAATTAATAACAATAACAGGATTTTTCGAAGCTCAATTTTCGCTTCACAACTCAATTAATCTTTTTTTCACAGTGAATACCACACAAGATTCCCAACTGCTCCAACCGTCTAGAACCAGAGAGACTCTGGTATCCCCAATCGGGGTATGTTGTGAGATTGAAAGAAAGAGGAATGGGAAGGAGATGAATAAGAGGAAGATCGAGAAGTACCTGGCTATAGATTTGGTCACAAAAAAGTCATTTTCAGTTTCAATTCTTTATGTTGATCTTTCACTAAGGTGATACTAGTATCTACCACTCAATCTATTTTAACCTACAACTTATAACTGAAACTTATAACTAGGAATTTACAACTAAGATTTAATACTAGTGACATTCAACTAAGATTTATAACTAGTGACATACGACATAGACTTATAGCCAGTGACTTAAAAATTATAACTTAACCGCTAATGACACAGATATATGTCAATATTGTTTTATTTGAAATGAAATAATAACTTTGTGTAAGACCACAGATTTTATTTTTAGTTTTACTACCGACCGGTTTCGTTTAGCCTAAGCATCATCAGGGTAAAATAATCAAACTAAACGAAAACAAAAATAATTGGACGTTATACATACAAAGAGAGAACACAATGTCAAATAAAATAAGAGAACAGTGAGAAAACAGTAAAATAACATTAGAAATAATAAAAAATCTCGCCTATCTCACTATGAATGCTTAAAATGCATATCAAACAACTCAATTTGGAAATAGGTTTTTTTATATTGCAGATTTCCAGTTTGTATCAAAAAGAATACTCAAATATTTGATATTATCAACTTTTACGAGTTCATTGTACAGTGAGCATGGTACTCGATTACAATTTCCATTATGTATTCATTAAATTTTAGGTTATAATTGGAAACATTTTTGAAAAAAGTTTAGTGCAAGGTTTAACCGTTATTTTACTAGAACCTATTGCATATTGGCCATGTTGATAAAATTAACATATATTTCCTTGCTCTAGAAAAACTTAAGATCCTTTTACCTAAAGCGTAGGTTTAACTTAATATAAATGAACAAAATTCGTATCAAATGATTTTCTGGAATTGTTACAAAAAGCTTTTTGACTGTATAAGAATTTTGTTATACCTGGATTCTGAGTATCATTACGATTTCCACAGAGCCAACCAATTGGGGATTTGTAGAATCTCCAATTATTTCAAATATGAAATAAGATGTTGCATTTTTTTATCAAGGACCTTTTCTTGGACAAATTCAAATCACGAATAATTTGATTGAATTGTAACCTTATGGCTCTTGTAGATCTTTTACTAAACTAAATTTCGTATTATATTTTATTGATGGATAATTATTATTGGGTTTATACTATATTTCAAAGAATTTGAATGTCAGTACAAACATATTATTTTATCTTTAATGTTACTACGTCTTAGACTAGAATAAAAATTACAAATTAGCACAGTTAAAAAAAAAACATTTTAATACTTTAGGTACAAATTCAAAGGTCGCGGGTCCAAACCCGGCGTGCGCCAATAATTTGATTTAATTAATTTGTGTCAGAACACATTTAATTCATATTAAATTAATAATTTAAAATCGCAATTTGCGGCACGTTCCAGAATAGTAGATACTCTATGTATCACCCTGGTGAAAGAACACCATTCAGAATCGAAACGTTGCTTGACATGGCTTTAGCCGTGTTTGGTGACCAGATATGAATAGCCAGGTACTTTAAAACCTTCTTTCTCACTACCTTCGGCCTCACAACATATACTTGGGGATGCCATAGTCTCACTGGCTCTAGAAAATTGGGAGGGGTTGAGACAGTGCGGTATTTACTATTAAAAAAACAAACAAACATAAACACCAATGTGTTATTTACTAGGTACCTAAACTCCCACTACATAATATCAATTTGTAGGTTTTTTGCATTTGCTTTAGTTTTGCAGTAAAGTTAAAGTGCAGTTTAACCGTGTTCACAAATTCGTTACAAAACACGCTGACCGCAAATCGCGAAAATCGTTGGTGGCCGCTCCTCAACATTGGGATTTTTGGTGTAAAGGACACACTTGAGTTTGTCAGTTTTGTATGATGCTTGAGTTAATACTTACCTTTTGTTTAACTTACCTTTGCCGTATCACCGCTTGGTATTGACTTGGCTGACACGCGAAACGCGCCGGTGCGAGTGCTTGACAAGGGCTATCGAACTAAAATATTTTTTGCGATTTTAAAAGAAGAGATAATTAACATTGTAACTATCACACATTGTAATTCTTTTATCTTGGTATTATTATACAATATCCATTGTTGGATCCGAAGCTGCGATAAAACATCGAATGTGATTTCAGCTTCAAATGAATTTAGAAAATAGTGGGCTGTAAAACGATAAATATATATATATATATATATATATATATATATATATATATATATATATATATATACTACTACTTGATGGAAGTGTCTAATTATGGATGAGGAGAGATTATGGAATGAAGGAAGTGAGGAAACCAATTCACTCACCGATGAAATTGATGTTTAAGTTCTTTATTATTCTTACACATTGTATTATTAACGAACACTACAATAAAAATACATTTAGTTTAATATTATTTGAAGAACAACAACAAAAGAAACGACCAAACGAGACACCAAAGAACGAACACTTTTTTTCACATAACTGACTTCTGTTTCATGATTGACACTTTTTTTCAAACTCGGTGTTGTAAAATTTGGAAATCGAATACAGTGAAATGCTTAGAGACTGGATGAAAAACATGAAATTAAGAACCTAACAAATTTTATCTTTGAAATCCAACACCCATATATAATTTACGCATGATCTCAATGAACTAGACTTGTGAATAAATTGTTTGGAGAAAAAAACATTTAGTGTACCTGTTTTTACCCTAATGCAATGTTACTACATTACTTTTAAAATAATTTGATCATACAAAATCTATCTCACTGGTTAAAGGTTTAAGACAATACAGTGTTGTTGTCATCACAGGCACACAAAACATATTTACTAAACATAATATCAATATTTTTCAATGAAAATATGAGATCGATTAAAATGCCACTTTCTAATAAAGTCCCAATGGCCGAATTAGTTAAAGGGTTACTCCCGGAAAAAGTAGAGGATCCGAGTTAGAGTCTCGGTTGAGACCATTGTCTTTTTATTTTATCGCTTTTTCTGTTTCATATTTGTGTTTTAGATTATTGATATTATTTAAATATAAAAAAACAAACATGAATGCCATAAAGTTATTTTTGATTTCAATATTTATTATGGTTTTGGTATAATCTAAATCCGTGTTAAATTATAAATAGTTATAAAAAAATAATTGTTTTGGTGAAAACCTGATCGAAATCGGTTTAGTATTAACAGAATAATTTCAATATTATTATTTTATTACAACCCATTTATAAAAAAGCACGCCACAGTCTTAAAACCTTGAGTAGTCAACTAAATAAAATACGTATCTTCCATTGAAATATTAACTCTTTAACAAATTTTCCCCGAATTTCGAAAAATTCAAAATACAAACTATTAAATGCTACCCCCAAGCTTTTCAGTTAAAAACTTTCAAGTACGAATGAGACAACACCGAACTTTACTATATATATGCTAGTAAATTTAAATAAAATAAATAAAAACATTGACATTTTCATAGAAACCAATCACTTTGTGGTTTGACATACTTAAAGAAATAAAAAATAACTTTTTCAATCATTTTTAATGAAAATTAAATAATAACTTTGTATATAACTACGAATTTTATTAAAAATTTTATGACTGACCAGTTTCGCTTAGCCCAAGCATCATCAGAGTACAAAATAAACTAAACAAAAAAAAATAAAGTGTGCCGTTATATATGCATACAGAGAGAGAACAAAATATAAAATTTAAGAAATCAGAAGAGTAAGAAAACAATAGAAAAACATTATCAATTATAACAAGAGAAATTATTAAAGAGTAATAAATACTCTTAGTATCGCCCTGGTGAAAGACCTCTATTCAGAATCGAAACGTTGCTTGAAATAGCTTTAGTCGATGTTGGTGATTAGATTTGAATAGCCAGGTACTTCCCAACTTTCCTCTTCCCCATCTTCTTGCCCTCACCACTACCTTCACAACATACCTTAATTAGGGATGTCATAGTCTCACTGGCTCTAGACGGTTGGGAGCATTTGGGACTCTTGTGCGGTATTCACTATAAAAAATAAAACAAAGAAAAAGGGACAGAGAAAATGTTTTTTTATTGTTATTTCCATTCTATCCCGTTATAAACTACAATTAAGTAGTTTGGTAACAATTGAAACAGACAAAACGTTAACTAAAAGGTGATTGAAGAATAATGATACATTTTATGAGTTTACAGGAAATATACCTAATATTGGACTACTGGACAAATGTACATCGTCATAAAAATATAGTAACTTGAACTTGCCTGCATGAAAAAACTTTAAGCAGTTGTGAAAATAATACCTAATCGCTTGAAGAAATGATTAAATATCTTGGTTATGCCGATTTCATACGATGTAAACCCTAAAGAAAAAACAGATTTTATAGCGTCGTGGTTTACGCATTTGAGTTAAAATCAAGTGGTTACGGGTGTAATAAGACAAATAAACTATTCATAATAATTTAAAAAAAATGCTGTTTGACAGCTTAACACTGAAGTTCCGAAGGGGGTTCTATTGTACCCCAACGAGAGTCTTATGCGATACTGCAATATCATACAGAATAGACACGTCGCGAATCTAGTATATTTGGTTCCTTAGAACAAACAGCCTGACTCGGGAATGGCTAGGGTTTTTATGGACACACCTGTTTACATTCATTCATAGCACATGTCGACACGTGTGCGACTATGTTTATTTGAATAACTACTTTTTCACATTATTGTTTTCAACAAAAATAAAGGATATAACCTCAAAAAGCATTTTGCATAAAAAAACGTGGTGCACGGAATCGCCGGTAACATATGTAAGCATGTTTTTCGTCTCCCGGAGTACATGTACCTAAAAGTGGGGCGATATTATGTGACGATTTTTCTTGTCTCTTTCTCTCTTACGGTTTACGATGTAAAAACCCGGAGTAAGTGATTTATTGTAAATTTGTATTGGCTAGAAACTAATTTTGACCGAACAAAACATAAAAGTATATAATACATTTAAAAAAATTTGCAATTATTATTATAAATGTTCTTATTATTATACTATTTTCTTTAAAAATGTTTGTAACTTTGTAATAATAAATAAATAAAAATAAAATGTTGACATTTGAATACACACTAGCTGTATACACAATGAAAAAGTTACTATCTTAGGGTATATAGAATGGTGTCCACACAAAGCAGTGTAGTCAGTTTTTGATGATTTTTACCTGACTCGGCGGACCTGGGCGTGGCTAAGACTAAGGCTAGGGTATTTATACATCCATTCAATTCACATATTGACAAAATATTTTTGTTTATTCATATAACCACTTTTCACGGTATTGATATTAACAAAAATATAGTATCTAACCTAAAAAACCGTTTAGTTGTGTTAAGTTTAGTGGCATAATAAAAAATGTAGGTGAAGTCCCGCGGTGACCCAATAACTAGCCCAAGATCATTGTGACAGTACGTAGAAGCGGAGTATTATATTTGTTGTTTCTTTCTCTCTCGTGGTGTACGACGTAAAAACCCGGAGAAAGTGATTTATCGCAAGTTTGTATCGGTTGGGTACAAATGATTGGCTCTCTCTCCATACATCGTTACTTCAAGGTTACTATCAATACATTAGGCAAAGTACAAAACCAATAAACTAGATGAAGGGAACAACAATTTTCATGTAATTTGGACGAAGAAAAGCAACGGTAAAGTACATCGTGTGCCTCTTGTATTTTTTTATCGGCGTGAAAATAATGACATCTCCATAGCCAATCGTATTTATGACGACTCATCTAATTAGCAGCGTTGAATAATTTGATACAACGAAGATTACAGTGAGCACGTTGTTAGGGAGAAAAACGACCACTGCTGACTCAGACCGAGATATAAATGAAGTCGATTTAAAGCAAGTCATGTATTTAACAGTGATAAAGGTAGATCTCGAATCTCGACTAAAATCACTATTACTAAGTACACTGAGTAAATATTTCTGAGTATATTTGATATAAGTACACATGTTAGTATTAGATGACGGATATAGCGATAAAGCGCTCGAATCTTTGCGTTCTGCCTCGAGTTCGGTTCCCGATAAGGTAAAAAAAAAAATTAAAAATCTCAAATTTTTTTGAGTGATTTTTTCTCTTAAATCGCTTGAGGAGAAGCAAACTCAGCGATTGTTTGAATTTAACTGAAACATTATTAACCATAAACAAATTCAAGAAATTACAAAATAACTTTGCATAACACAACGGATATTATTTTAATTTTTATGACCCACCGGTTTCGCTTAGCCCAAGCATCATCAGGGTACAAAATTAAACTAAACAAAAAATGCAAAGTGGCGGTTATATAAACACACAGAGGGAGAACAAAATATAAAATAAAATACCAAAACAATGAGAAAACAAAAATTAAAGTTATACCGTGGTCACATGCAAAGTTATTTTTTCATTTCTTTAAATATGTCAAACCACAAAGTGATTTCTTTCTACGAAAATATAAATAACTTAATTTGTTAGTACGTACATAACTTTTATGCAAACAGCTTTTATTTAATTAATATGTGTCATAACATATTTGATTCATATAAAATAACATATAGTATATTTGTGAATAAAATAACATATAGTATGTTCCAGAGAGGTAGATACTCATAGTATCGCATGGGTGAAAGATTACCATTCAGAATCGAAACGTTACTTGAAATGGCTTTAGCCGTGTTTGGTGAGCCAGGTACTTCCCAACCTTCATCTTCCCCATCTCCTTCCACTCCCCACTCCCTTCAGCCTCACAGCATACCCCAATCGTAGATGTCATAGTCGCACTGGCTCTAGACGATTAAGAGCAGTTAGGACTCTTGTACGGTATTCACAAATGTTGAACTGATGTTGAATAAAATTGAAGTACCTACCTATAATGTATTTTAGCAGACATTATTCTTTGTTTGAAGTGGGCGAATTAAAGTAAATCTTGGGAAGTCAAGTTACATCCCAGATTTTTGACGTGTAACCACTACTATCTTATCTACATGTAATCTGTATGTTATGTGAGTACCTACTTACATACATATAAATATGCGTGTGCATGTATAATACTTGGCTAATTTATATTTCGCCATTTTTGTGAAATATCACCTCCAGGGCACTTTATATATCCCTATTATGATAACACAACTAACCAATCAATATCGTACTTCATTCGAATTCATATATTTGAATACTGGAAATAAAATAGGACATAAGTGCCAAATTGATGATATGGAGATAAAGGCAAAACAAGATAAGATGTCTAATAAAAAGATATATTGTGTTGAAACAATTTTCATTAAGTATTAAGAAATATTGTCATGACAATCATATAACTTTATTAAACATAAAGGTAAACTTAACTCTTAAAACATGGTCGATAAATGGATTCAAACTTTTCAAGTAAAGAAACGGCACATGTGCCTTAAATAGTTGCATAAAATAGGGAATAAGTGCCATGCTTAGGTTTTTTAATAAGGTATTAAGTTACAAATATAGATATACTACTTGTTTTTTATTCATTTCAAATAGTGATGTGCACTCCTATTAATATTATTTAGAACACCAATCAAATACTTACAAACAGAAAATTTTGTATTTCTCAACAGTATTTTTAAAAGTTAAAGTAGAATTTAATATAAAATACAATGTTTAACTAAGAATTATATATTGTTTGTTTTACTAGCACTGGTTATTATTATTTAAAAAATAAAACAAAAATGATTTCTTCACATTTTATTTAAGTAATTTTATCTTTGGGTTTTTTTTTTCAAAGGTGTTGTAATATTGTTGGATCAAGACGCACGGTCTATGAGGATGTGAAAGTAGCAAATAAAATGTTTGTCAGTATCATGTATATTATCTGCCTACCCGAAGATTCACGGCGGATGGTGTGTTATATCCTTTAGGGATTTTCACCAAAAAAATATGTTCCTCATTATTTAAGTAAGGAATCATTCCCTTTTAATCCGTAAGTTTTTCTGTAGTTATTTTAGATGTACTCTGGAGACGAGGAATTTCATAATTGTTCAAATCCATCAATCCATATTTTTTGGGGGGTAACAACAAATATGTCCATGAAAGTAGTTTTACAAATATTAACTATATTACCCTTTCCGTCTGGTATAGTATACTGTATTAGTAGACTGAACATTGGCGTTGACTTTCTGACGGATTTGTGAATGTCCCGTGACGTCTTCTTTTA
Organism: Drusus annulatus; assembly: GCA_022651775.1. Taxonomy (NCBI): domain Eukaryota; kingdom Metazoa; phylum Arthropoda; class Insecta; order Trichoptera; family Limnephilidae; genus Drusus; species Drusus annulatus. The sequence goes on from JAGWCC010001288.1 coordinate 77,277, forward strand.
TTTCGGTTAAATGAAGAAGACCCATCAAGTAAGATCCTTGTTTTAAATTGTCAGCCAAATCATAAAAATCGGTGAAAAGATTCATTTTCTTGTTCAAAATTTAAGAGTTTGAATGAATATTTGCACTTACAATGAACCTGAAACAAACAAAAAAAATTAAATGTGATGGCCATGTATTATTTTGCCACGGTAATAATTGTAATTATTCCAACTTATATTATCCATTGACAAGTAAAAACTACTTTACTGACATTTAAAAAAATACAACAATATTATTTATTCCGATTTCGAGAATTACATCACTAGTCGCATTCTAACGGAAATTTCAAATGCTGGCCTTACAATATTCAAATATCACTTACCTCCAGATTAGGTGCCTTTTTTGCAGCTAGCACTTTTTTAAAACATAAGATATACTCTTGGCCAGCATCCTTCTTCTTCTTCCTTGCGAAATTCACACTTTTATCACCACTTTTTCGCCTTTTTCTCTCCCCAATACGCACGTTTTTAACGACATCGTCAGCCATTTTCATACAAAAGTCAACTGGCACTTATTCCCTATTTTAAAACTAAGCATGCAACACTTACGCCCAACGCGATTTAGTGGAATTAATAGGAAATACAATTTTTTTTTCTGCCACTTATGTCGTAATTTAGGTTATTGGCAATGGCACATAGAATACTTCTACATATTCAGTTCATTTTTTAATTTTTTGGCACTTATGTCCTATTTTATTTCCAGTATTCATTTCTTCAAATATTTATATGTGTCTATTTCTTCCTGGGTAGGTAGGTATAAAATCTACCACCACTCTTTAGGCCGGGTTGTTTCATTTGTAGATGCGGTTTAACCAAATTAATATATAGTCAAGCTTTGTATTTTGTACTCCATTCTGGCATTTAAAACTAAGCATAGTTTGAACATTTCACATAGTTATATTAATATCCTTAGATCTCCTTTCTAATTATTCTGTGTAATACGGTTTTACCACACATTCGCCTCAGGATCACATTGCGTTGATAAATGTGTTTTAAAAGGGCACATCAAAAAGCAGTAAGTCATGAATCCTGCCTCATAAAGTTGAGTATTTTGCGTGAATTTGCAAGTTTTAAGGGCTATTCAAGTGGCGCAACGGAAGGTGCCCGTGAAAGTGTTCAACCGTTCGAATAATCGTTTATCGTCGAGCACCGAATGACTCGGCACTTTTGCATTGGTGGCTTGGCGTTATTAAGAGTGACTTCAGTTTAACACCTTCGGGTGTGTGAAGCCTCGGTAATACAGTACCCACCCAACCCGTCGCGCCCCATTGTGCGACTGTCTCGCGCTTGGATGTGAAAATCGTCGAAACCCAAAGTGTAAAGCGCATATAACTTGGGCCACTCGATCGATTAAATCTTCACATGTGTACGAAATCTTGTTCTTGCGCCCTCTCCTATCGAATGTTAGCTAACATCAGGTGATTTGCGGCATCTTCCTTTCAATGTTTCCCTAAATTATGAGGTTAAGTTAATAAAGTTTTTTATATTAAATACATAGGTTGTGTGTACCCTAGATATTCGCTGTCAATTACATAATGAATGATTTTATTTTTCTTCTCGCGAGTGTTCAGAGGTTGGCTATCATCGGGGAATGACTTGTTTCACTTACATAGGTTTCTTGGTAAAAAAAAAAATCGATGCCTTCCTTACACATTAATAAATAATGAATAAACAAAAAAATCAGGGTTGGTTTTTTTTTCTTAAAAAAAGACATTAAAATTGTCATGTTACGAATAACCTGACAATATTAAAATTCATCTCACTACCATAATTACATGTGGAAAATGTTGCTTGTACAATGATAAGACTTAGTTGACAGAGAATTGAACACATGCAGATTGGGAGGGAACCCGATGCTTTGGACCACTCGGCTCCTAACCTGTTGTTCAAAAATTTAATTTCACAGAAGTTGATTGTTCATTCCAAACCAAGAAGCTATCTACTTACTTTAGCTAGGCCACTGAACAGATAAACCTTAGAAGTGTTTTCTATGCAGATTTAAAAAAAAACTGACGTCATCACTTCACATAAGACCTTTCGACTACTACAAACAGGACAACGAAATTGATTGACTAATTTTTTACCATCCATTATTTTTACCGAATGATGATTATTTGTACCCGTTAAGCTGCTTTAAGTAGCTTGTCGGCAGGAACTTAATTAAACATTATTATATATAAGATACAAAATTAATTTAAAATATTTATAAAAATAGCAGTCGTCAAATAAAATAACAAGATATCGTCATTTAAGAAGCGACATTTTTTTTGTTAAAGTCCCAAACATGTGTCGCTTGAGTCAAGCCATCTCCCAAATAATAAATATATTTTAGATGGCGGAAGAGCCACAAAAGTCCTCAGAATCAAATGAGAGTCAGAGCATTCGATCCAGAAAAACTGATCAAAACTGCATATTTAACTCATTTTTGCCTTTCTATTTTACAAACAACATAATGTTATTCGGAATTTTATTACAGTTATTCAAAAAGTTTCAGGGTGTATTCTTTTCACTATATTAAAATGAGCCTCTTTAATTTCACTGGAATTTAATTTTTTGAAGTTGAACAGCAGTTTTAAAACATGCAGTGTGCAAGCAATGCACCTGTGTTCAAGTCAACCGACGATACCCATATACTAGCATTTTTTCATTTCGAAATTCTTTGTCGTAGACTTAGAAACAATGAATTGCTGTTTCTCAATCATCACTCTACTAATTACGGGTATCATTCTCCATTGTCCAGAATGTCGAGACTTGTTAACTCAAGCCATGGTCATGAAATTTTTGGTACCAGTCTAAATAATTCTTGTCATTTTTTACGACTCTACCAAAACCTTTTTCAGGCTTTGACTTGAATGTCCTTTCAAATGCTGTTCTTTCTCTCTTGTTCTTTTTTTTCCTTTTTCGTGTTACGTATTTTTTTGTAATTGGATAATGGTCCGTTAGTATAAAAAATAAATTTAGCGTAAAACACAGGAAAAAAATCGATATTTGAAAATGTTTGATCCATTTCACTAAGGAAAAACTAAGCTTACTTTGGCCGCACGGCCACGCCCACAGCATTCTTCTATCGGTTTGTCCCTTCAGTGAGCTAGGCATAGCCTTGTTGGGCAGGCAGGCAGCAAGCAAGTGAGTAGGCACCTATGTTTTTGTTAGGCGACGTTAGGAGATTAGGTAGCTGTTTTCGGGTAAGTCGAGTCAAACAGTAGTGCCCCCTTGTCTATTGTTCGGCAGATTGGCGGCTTTGTTTTTACTGGGATTTAAAATATGTCATACTTGAAAAAAAAATGTTTTCGTTACCTTTTCAGACTGGCAATACATAAATAGTGATACATCGAGAAATTAAAGCACTAAAAAAATACCTGTCTCACATTTTTATTGTCTGGAAATGGCAGAAACACGTTCAGACCTACGGTGGAAGCCCTATGGAAGCGATGATTTTTCAATTGGGATGAATGCAATTTTTTAAAAACATTATTGCGCCACATTTTCCCTATTAACAAAATATTATGATAAGGTAGGTACCCACCTGTAAGCATTCCAAAACGGCTTCAAAATGGCATTCCAAAATATTTGTTTGTAATTTTTTTAAATATATAGTGACAAAGATGACCAACTTTGTGGTCGAGCAATTAAAATCCTCGCCTACACGGTCGGGGGTTCAAATTCATTTAAAATACATATTATTTAATTAATATGTATGTATATAATTTTTATATATATATATATATATATATATATATATATATATATATATATTATATATATATATATATATATATATATATATATATATATATGTATATTTAGACAATATCTATCTAAAATATTATAGGTAGGTATGTGCATTGAGTATTTACATGAAAAAACAGTGTGCAAAGAATTTCGCGAAGCAATTATAACACGGGAAAGTTTTTTGATAGAAGTCAAAGTCATCAATCTCCATAAATTTATCCACAAATATTCCCAAAGCGAGTCCAATCTGCTCAGAAAACTTTATGAATTTAACACCTGCCTCTCAGATACAAAACACAAATTGATATCATACATTTCAAACAGCAATTATCAGGCCATTATCAAACTGTCATATTTTATATTATGTATTATAAATAAATAATAGCCTTAAACACCGAAAGAGCTGTCACTAAAAACAAAAAACTAAAAATAGCAGAACTAAATAATGATAATATCAAATTTAATTCAACTAAATTACATTAAAAAGATATTCTCTCAAAACTATATAATTTAATTTCATTAAATAAAAGAATACTTTGTTTTAAAACCACAGAATTTATTATGATGAAGGCCAACCGGTTTCGCTTGGATCAAGCTTCGTCAGGGCACATATAATTTTTATACATTATTGCTTTACTAGCTGTACTTGCTGATATAATTTTTTCGTAAGAAGCAAAATTAATTTAATTTCATTATATTCACTCACCAAATTAATTTAATTTCATCATATTCACTCATTTTAATTTCATTATATTCACTCACCAATATTCATAGTCAAGTTAAATTTATTTATGGTTTTAAAGTTTATTTATCAAACAGTTTGATAATGCCTTTAGAAGGCGAAACAGCTGTCACGCGTAAAAATAATTACCTAGCAGTACTTTTAACAAAAAAAGTATTTTTTAAATTAAAAATAATAATAATTATTGTTTAAAAAAAAAGTTAAATTTATTTCGACAAGTAGAATAACTAGAATTAAATAAATAACCTAGCTCTGGTTTGAACTTATTTCATTTTAATTAGGTTATTATTTTAAGTTACTATAAAGTTAATGCTAAATAATATTCTACGAATTTAATATTGATCACGACATTAAAAAAAAAGTTTTCCTTGCCATTGTTTATGTACATTTACATGCTTTTTTTTTTTACTTTTGCTATATTTTCATTTGAATTTATATTTAAATTTCTGCATTACTATGCAACATATGCGTACTGTACTGAAAAATGAGTTTATTGTCTATAAATAAATATAGTATAATCGTACAAGTGGATATAAAGTCTCGATTAAGTTTCAGATAACACAGGGTTTCTGTCCTGTTGTGTATACCCACTGCCATGCTAAAGAAGAAGTCAATAAAGTGTTTTATTCAAATGATATTTTTATATGACTATACCTACATATCAACTAACTCTGTGTTCCCATTTTATCCCACCTAAATGGATTAATTGACGATTTATATATCGATATTAAGTACCTACCTACGAACATATTTTTAGTGCTTGTAATGATTCAGTCGAGGCGGACGATTATGAGCTATTAATTAATACCATCCGGTAAAACCCTTCGAATCTCCGTCCCAAACTTGTAAGGCCAGGATTACTTGCAAAAACGTTAGATTCCAAAGCGAGAACGACTGATTCCGTCCATTATTCGGCGTTCGGGGCGACAACGGTATAACGCTATACCTCGTACACTGACAACCGAATGATAAACAGAAATATTATTATTATCGTCCGCTGATAGACCCGTTGTAACCTCTCCCTCGTTCCCACACAGCGAGGCACGTAACGGAAAGAGACTTTCGACGGAGCTCTCGGCGGAAGGACCATTTAGGTTGGAGTAGTAAAAAGAGAAGAAGGGGCAGCCGCCGGTATAATCCCAGAGGTCAGGCATCGGGAGATGAATACAGGGATTGACGATGTGAGATCAGGGCGATGATTGATGATGCAGGCTGTGATTGAATTGTTGATTTGTGAAGAAAGCAGCGCCATCGCCAATAGAACCATTGAACATGAATACTCGACACGGTACGTCTTCATTTGGACGCAATCTAGGGCTGCCACTAAAATTAAGGATTTTTAAAATTTTTGAAATACTTTCAAAGCATTAATGCTTATGTTTTTTTTTTATTTAAATAATATCAATAAACTAAAACACAAGTTTGAAACAGAAAAGCCAGAAAATAATAAGACAATGGTCACAACTGAGACTCAAACTCGAATCTTCTACCATGTTTGGAAGTAACGTCGTAATTCGAAGATTGAGACCTTAATAGAAAGTGCCATTTTAATCGATCTCGTTAAAAATTATGAATATTACTGTTTATTTCTTCCGATTTTTGTCAGCCATCTTTGTAATGGATTCAATGCTCAACCCGAGTTCATTGAATACCTAGATGTGTCTTGGATAAATATACATATTTTTAAATACGGTGATACAAGTGATCTTGGGGTGATGTTTTTCACTAAAAGGCGCTATAAAAATTGTTCAGTAAAATAAATATATTGTTTTGGGAGCTTTGTCTTCCTTTTTTCTGTTCAGTTTGTCACATTTTGGTGGTCTATAAGCAACAAAAAGAGACAACATCATAGTCGATTGTTAGACGGATTGTTTAAGTGTACTGTAAAAGCTCGTTCATAATAAAATAATTGTTGCCACAATGGGGGCCGAAGTTCGAAATATCTCCCGACGATGGAAAGGCTTCAATTTAGGTGACACTACTAGATCCAATATCAGGACACCGTACACTGCCACCTACCTTCACCCTTAATATAAGAAGATCATATTCCATAAATGCGATGAGACGACTTGTGCAAATATGCGAAGTATACGCAAACTTGCATAACTTGTTGTATAATCCTAAAAAATCCGTAATCATCGTATTCAAACACAATAAGGAGCCACAAAATATTCCGCCAATCTGGCTAAAAGGTAACAAACTGCTTGTGGCCTCACAGGTTAAATACCTGGGGCATATTCTTACAGAAGATTTGAGCGATAATGAAGATATGGAACGACAAAGAAGAGCTATAACTATACGGACCGGAATGCTCTCAAGAATGACGATGTCAGGAAACTGCTTTTGAAGACGTACTGCACTGCCCTATCTGAGCTGTGGATACAGTACCCAACAGCGCAATGGAATAAGTTGATGGTTTGCTACAACAATGCCTATAGGCAACTTCTGCAACTTCCAAGATTCTGCAGTTCCTCTACAATATTCCCCGCCTTATTTCGCCACCGACTAGCCAGCTTCTGGAGGAGGACACGGGATTCAACCAACGTCATTGTCGTGGCTGCATCTGAATGGCTCAGTTCTCCTCTTAACGAGCGATGGATGCAGATGATGCGGAGACCACCTTGAGGCACGCTCGATTGAAATAATATTCACTTTTTAATTTTTTTTTTACGAATTTATGTTTTTTATTTATTTTTTAAATTATTATTATTGTGTGTATCACAACTTGTATTTTATTATTATTGTGACTGTTTATTAATATCAATTATGGAAGATATTGCATTGTACTACTCCTGCATACCTTCTGGAATAAAATTTTATTATGATTTTAATATTATTTTTCCATAATATTATATTGAATTACGTTAATTATACTTGACTAATTTATATAGCGCCATTTTTTTATGAAATATCACCCCAAACGCCTCATAGTACCTATTCTAATTATGGTAAATAAAGTGAAAACAAATATTCCTCGTGAAGGCCCTGGTGATATCCGATATAACCCTTAATTCATGAAATATTGTTGAAAGGTCTAGCGGAGGAATTTTTCGAATCTTCAAAAATATCAGATTAAATCTCTGAAATTGAAAGGGAAATAAATTGGTCTGACATTTTTAAACATTTGAACTCATTCCACTGATGGTGGTAGGTACATCAAAATCATAGGTGAAATATTGATGACATTTTGTCATGATTTTACAATTTTTTCAATACCTGAACGCTAAAGTTTATCAATCATGTTCAATCATGCTCATGTAAGTTTATGATCACCGCCATTCTGATAACTTGATACTTGAACTGTCTCCATTAAACGCCAATTATTGGCCCGTCTTAGCTTTTGATCAACTTGCAATCAGCTGTCAAGTATAACGGTTGTGTTACCATTCTGAAATAAAAAAAGTTTTAATTTTTGTAACAATATCAATATATTTAAGGAAAAATGAAATAGAAGAAGAAACAGAAAAATTAAAAAGAATCAAGTCACACCCGGGACATGAACACGGATCTATTCTCCCAATATAAAAAAAAATTGGGGAAAAATATGATATTAATAATTTTCAAAGGTACCTTATAAGAGTTTGATAAAAATGACGGTTTCAAAATGGATTGGTAGCTCAATTGGCAGAGACGTTACTCCCGGATAGAGTAGAGGTTCCAAGTTGTTGTGTTTTCTTCTGTTTCATACTTCGTTGAAAATTATTTCTGTTGTTTCAATAATCAATATCAAAATAAGGCATTAAAATCAAAAATTTTATTATAATCAAAAATAATGATAGCTTTTAGGAAAACTTCAAAAAAGATCCCAAATTGAAAAAAAATTAGATGAATAAATTTTGATAAATTTTTAATTTGTTTATATTTTTTTATAGTGAATACCGCGCAAGAGTCCCAACTGCCCAACCGTCTAGAGCCAGTGAGACTACGTCGCCCCCCATTGGAGTATGTTGTGAGGATTAAGGTTGTGGAAAAGGGAAGGAAATGGGAAAGAGGAAAGTGGAAAGTACCTGGCTATTAAGAAGTCATTTTAAGTAACTTTTCGATTCTGAACTATGGTTTTTCACCAGGGCGATACTTAAAGTATCTACCTTTCTGCAAGATGACATAAATATAGTATTCATAATTTTATGTGTTTTTTGTTTGTCAGCAGTTAAGCCCCCCTAAACAATTATCAATTGTTTGTGAAAGTCAATTTTTTTTGTTTTCGTTTTTCAAGTTTTCTACTAAATAACCATAAAAATAGAATCTTTTCCCGACGGTGAAATTTATGACGTATTTTCCTGGGTGTACCTACTTTAAGGCAAAGTTTGTTGATTTCTTGCTAACACCCTCCTAGAGATGTTTAAGACGTATTACCTGCGGAGATTAATAGATTCGCAGCAGTTCGAGGGCGATGGAGGCTTCTGGGAACAGTACTCGAGGTTGGAGCCGTGACGCAAGGCTTCATCTGACAAAACATCCCAAATACCTCCCAACTTCCAGACGCGTAACACAATGTAGTATATTTACTATCTACTACCTACCATATGTCATGTTGCATGGTATTGGCTGAGAAATACTACGGTCTGGGCCTCAGAACAATAATATACAAGGGAGAGCGCTGTAGAGAGAGCTGTAGAGAGTTTTTACGAGGTTTGCCGGACTCAGCTAGACCTGAGCGTGGCTTGGACTAGGGATAGGGTATTTATACATCCATTCATAGCACACGTAGACATAATGTTTCTGTTTATTCTTGTAACCACTTTTTTAAAGTATTGTTAAAAAATATATATAACATGTAACCTAATAAGCCGTTGAGTTATGTCAATTTGTTTCGCGTATCATAACGTGTGGGCGGAGTCAACGGAGAGGCGGGACACAAAAAAATTCTAACAATACTTTAAAGCGATACGATAATTCGGGAAAATTTGTTGTCTCTTTATTTCTCATGGTGTGCGGTGTGAAAACCCGGAGAAAGAGATTTATCCCAAATCTGTATAGGTTGGGTAAAAAAAATAGCTTTCTCTCCATATGTTGTTACTTTAAGGTCAGGGCAAACTAGACCAGGGGTCGGGTAACAGTGACGTGATCTACCCAAATTGAGATGTATCTGGTATTTTTTTGGAGTATGACACAATAAACACAAACCTAAAATAAAATTGTGTTTAAAAATATTATATCAAAATGATAATATCGTCGCTGGAAAGGCAAAAGGGCTTAAGTGACACTTTGGTCAAAAAATAGTTTAATATGCAGTTTCGATTAGGTTTTTTTTTCTGCGTCGAATGCTCTGACTCTTGTTTGATTCTGAAAACTTTTATGCCTTCAGCCATCTAAAATATATTTACCATTTGGGAGAAGGCTTGACTCGAGTGACACAAATTTGGGACTGTTTAGCTTTTTGTCGCTTTAGGTAACTCAGTGAGAGAATATACTTACCTGATTTAACTTTTTTTTCAAAATCCAACCAGGTACTGAGACTTATGAATTTTTTTCTAAAGCAAAATAACTTTCAAGTACTTTGGTGTAAACTTTCCAAAATGGCACTTCAGCCTTTTTGCCTTTTCGGCGACGATATGATACAAACAAACTCTATTATTCCCAAGGAGTTTAAAAAAAAAAATCTGCGAAGGGAAAAATTTGAAAACGAAAAGGAACAATATTTTTACAAAGAAATACAAATTTTAAAAGGTAGTACAGAAGAAAGGGGAACAAACGAGTAAAAAAAAGAGACTCATAAGAGTAAAGAATAATGAAAATCAAAAAATAGATTAGGAAAGATATTCACACACATAAAGGTTTTATAGAAAGGTTATGCCACTGATTTATAAAGTTGTTGCGAAAATATCCTTTACTTGCATATTTGTACTGATGAAAGATGACCATTTAGAATCTAAACATTGCTCGACATTACTTTGGCAGCTTTTAGTGAAGAGATCTGATAGCCAGGTACTTCCCAATCTTCCTCTTCTCATTTCATTCCCCTCTATATTTCCTTCAGCCTCACAACATACCCCAATTGAAGACGCTATAGTCACACTGCCTCAATCCAGTCGGCTATCGAATCTTATAGGCTATTCACCCATAAGTATCTCAGTAAATTTTAACACCATTGTCAATTGATGAATATGGAATAAACTATACGGCGTCTGCTCTAATTTTTTGTTACTGTTATCAAAGCATCGTAACTTATACAGGGTTTTCTGCTTCAGACGTATAAACTTGTATGCTCCATGTATAAAAATTACATCTTTTCATTGTATCGCTGTGTTTTTGAGGTTTTGCGTACTTTAATAGTTATGGTATAAAAACGTTTGATGTTTTTCCGAATCACAAACTTTTTAAACTGAGAAATTGTATATAATCGATGATAAATCGTGGAATGGAACAGCTTTTCTAATGATTTGCTAAACGCTTTTTATTCAGATTGAAAAATAAGGAGGGAAATAACTATTATTGGCAGGAATATAATGTAAAAAAGAAACTTCAATTTGTTAAACAGATTTGAAGGAAAATGTTCTGTTAAGGGTCAGCACTCAAAAATGACACTAAACGTTACTTTCTAGCATTGCAATACAAGCTATCCTACAAATGATGTATCTGAAAATTTTCTATGGGTAGTTATAAAAATTTCTGAGTTTTCCAGTGAATAACATTTCACAACTGTAATCCTTTAAATTCTATGAAAAAAATACTAAAACGTCAGTAAAAGGTGCAGTTTTGAAACCGGAAAGGCATTTTTTAACGATTTGCGGGAAATTCTAGAATTTTTCTTGTAGAGAATTTAAAAGATTACTCTCTTATAATTGTATTCACTGGAAACCTCAGACATTTTTCTAACTGCCCGTATATAATTGACAGATGAATCATTTGTAGTATTGCTTGTACTAAAAAGCCATGAAGTGTCTATTTTTGGGTGCTGACCCTTAAACTTGCTTATAGTTATTTCAGAATTTTGACTTGGAGAATAGCAGAAGAGTATGTATGAGACGATGCATGAATGTGAATGGAGCAAAGATTGTGTGCCAAGACAGAGTTGTATGTTGTAAAGCTTCTGCTTGGAGGTAAAAGGTTCCACGAGGGTGCGCAGTCGAGTCACCACCTCATTGAGACATAGCCTCTCGGCCGCAATTACCGGAATACTTTGCGCGAGAAATACGCCGAATCATTTATAAGTGCTCCCAGTCTCCCAGGGAAGCCGTCCGCCGTTCACACGATGGCGGCGGCGCGCATTCACTGCCCCGGCGGACGGGCATTATTTCATTACAGAATTTAGTGCGATGATAAACGCCGCGAGTATAATGGAGACGAGGCGAGCGGATTATGAATAAGAGTAAAGTGATCGTGAGTGATTGACCCGAAATCAGCTTCTCCGAACAAACTGCGGAGTGCGAAGAATGTGCGCTTGTACCCGGCGCATCGCGAGTATTTGAACGGTTTGATTTATGGTTTTTACGGTAGCCTTAAATCAGTTCACTGTATGATCTGAGCAAATAAATCATTGCCAACTGTGTTTTTGGCTGCATTATGTTCACTGCGCGTTTGTAGCATTTCAACACCTTTTGATAACTAAGTAAGAATTAATGATCTCATATTTACTCGGATGGGAACTTACCTCGTGGCAAATGCGTGATGAGAGTGTAGATTTGGTGGACGTTCTTTCTCGGGGTGCCATATTAATAGTTATCGAGCGTTTTGTTTAACTTTTTCTGTTTTTTAGCCAATGGTAGATTTATGGACGCCTTGGACACCTTCGTCCACCAGCAAATATTATTTAAAGAAACGAAAAACAACTTTGTATAAGACCACGGGTATTATTTTGATTGTTCTGCATTTTACGAGTATATTGGTAAAACAACTCGTAATGTCCATATTAGAATTAAAAAAAACGTCTTAGATTTTTCAATAAGCATGATTTTTCTGAATTCTTATTGATAAAAACCATACCTTCAATAAAAGCACCGGTGCTCCTAATCTTCACAAAAATGATCATGGCAACATAATAAATAATTAAGAAACACTAGAATTAAAGAAATCCATTGAAATTAATAGTCGTATAAATTTGTCCAGAAGTTCAATATTAGATATATATCCTGTAAATAATATAACATTGCAAGATGGAAAAAATTCTTCATATTCTTATATGTATAAGCATATATTGTGTTTCTCAATATTATTATTCTTCTTTAAGCCTATATTATATTATTGAGTCAAAAACACGCAAATAAATGTTAGTTTTTACCTTTTATTATTAATGAATAAGAACTGATTGAATACTAATAAACTTCTTATTGCCATAGTGGAAAGATAATGCGCACTTGAGGTGAAATATCACAAAAATGCGCTATATAAATGCATTGTTATTATTATTAAACTCGTAAAATTTCTCATTATCCTTTACTCACCTTTTCAATTGACGTTTCGTCTCTTTCAATACATATTATCTGTCTCTTTCTCTCTGTTCCTTTGATATAATTTAAATGTTACTCTATTGTTTTCTCATTGTTCTGTTGTTTTATTTTATATTTTTGTTCTCCCTCTGTATGTATTTGGATAGCCGCAAACTTTGTGTTTTTCGTTTAGTTTAATTTTGTACCCTGATGTTGCTTAGGCTAAGCGAAACCGCTTGCTCATAAAACATAAAATAAAATCCACGGTCTAATACAAAGTTATTTTGTTCATTTCTTTAATATGTCAAACCAAAAGTGATTGATTTCTACGAAAATATTACATAACCGCAAAATGTCCTATGTCATAGACCCCTCTGACCTTAAACTTCTTCTTATCACTTATTGGTGAATAGTATGTATCCGAAGTAGGCCGTTGTTCCTTCTGGACTCTACTAGTTAAGTTCTGTTAACTATGACCCGGACTTCCCGTGATATATTCAGTATACACTAGACACTACTTCATATGCCTGCTTCTTCAGATTGCACCACCTTCACCTGTTCCAAAAAAAGGTTTTAATTAGGATTGTTGAAAGCTCTATAATGGTTAATGAAACAAATAAATTCATAGTTTTGCGAACCAAAATAATTTGTTAGACTGAACATTTGCTACGACACCTATAACAATATTATTTAACATTGTTACTTACCACTAGACACCACGACTACGACTATAAACTACCAATCCAGAGATCGCGGGTTCAAATCCCGACGTGCACAAATATTTTTTTATTTATTCTAAAGAAAGATAAACATTCCCGAATTACGAATAACCTAACAATATTTTTAAAACTCTTACTACCATCATTGTAAGCGGAAAATGTTGCTTGTGCAGTGATGAAGGACTTAGCAAGCAAATGAATTGAACCCACGACGTTCGGGTGGGAATCCGACTTTGTTCACTCAGCTACTAACTGGTCATTAGTTAATTAGTTAATTAATAATCTGATTCCATTGAAAAATTGCAACATACATTTCTAAGATACATTAACTACAAACTCGGTCTACCTATTGAAACCATAAATTATAATTATTTAATGAAAGAATTAAAAGTACTAACACCTTCAGACAGGAGGCTTGTTTCCTACTTGACTTTTATTTTTTAAATTGTTAATGGTATTATAGACAGCCCTGATTTACTTAGCTTAATTACCTTCTATGTACCTAACAGATCCATTCGATCCAAAATTATTTTTAAATGTAACAACAATATCAGGACTGAGTCATTTAAATACTCGCTTGTACCTAGATTGCACACAGTGAGTAATTCTATCGCTGAACTAGTAGATATATTCAACTGCACTGAATCTAGTTACAAGAAGGCTATAATAGCATACCTCTTTCAAAAATACTAGTGTTAATTTGCATTATAATATTTCCATCAACTTAATTATGTTTTTGGGTGCTAATCATTGTTATTCTTTATGTCACTATTATTTTATGTTTTATATCATATTTTGTGTAAAAGCCCATGAGGGCGTATATAATTAAATAAATAAATAAATACGTACTATTTCACATTTGATTAATTTGAAATAAATAAAGCATATTTTCAGCACGCTCCAGAGTGTTATCTGGTGAAAGATCGCCATTCAGAATCAAAACGCTGTACCAAATCTAAATAGTCAGATACTTCCCAATCTTCCTCTCGCTCATATCCTTCCCTTCCTGTTATGGTCCCGCTGGATCCGGACAGTTGGGATTCTTCAACGATATTCTCATAAAAGACTGGATGCTCGGGGTCCTCTACAATCCGGCTTCCCAGAGGTCATGTTTGGAGGGTGGTCTGAGTGACTGCATTGCCTAAGTCGACCTGACGTCCGCACCTCGGAGCAATAGTATACAAGAGAGAGCGCTGCTCTAGTCCGTTTTTATGAGGTTTGCCGGACTCGGCTAGACCTGGGCGTGGCTAGTACTAGGATATTTATACATCCATTCATAGCACATGTCGACATAATGTTTTTGTTTATTCGTGTAACCACTTTTACACATTATTGTTATAAACAAAAATATAGCATGTAACCTAATAAACCGTTTAGTTATGTCCATTTATTTCGCGTATCAAAACGTGTGGGCGGAGTCAACGGAGACGCGGGACACGAAGAACATTATAACAATACTTTAAAGCGGTGTGATACTTTAAGAAATTTTGTTGTTTCTTTCTTTCTCATGGTGTACGACGTAAAACCAGGAGAAAGTGATTTATCCCAAAGTTATATAGGTTGGGTAAAAAGAATTAGCTCTCTCTCCATATATTGTTATTTCAAGGTCCGTACTTAGCTTGCCATCAGGGGCGGCTCGTAACTTTGTAGTGTGCTAGAGCGCGGAGATTGAAGTTTTGATGGGACCCATAAAAATTGAAATACCTTCATACAATTTATTTTTATTTCTAATAAAAATAAAATCATTTTCGGGTACAACAACATCAATAACGTAGTATTTTTCAATCTCAGCACTCTAACGCACTAACAAGTCACGAGCCGCCCCTGCTTGCCATCGATATGGCTGTCCGAGAGGAGTGATGTGTGTCACATTTACCCACCACCTTCAGCCTCACAACATGCCCTAATTGGGGATTCCATAGTCTCACTGGCTCTAGATAGATGGGAGCAGTTGGGACTCTTGTACGGTATTCACCATATATTTTTTAAAACAATTATTTAACTTAAATAACCTAAAAAAAGGGTGGAAGCAAGGAATCATTCTGACGAGAGCAGGAATGGGACCACTTCAATTTAATCTTCAATATTTCCCTTGTGGCGGGGGGGGGTCCCAAATCAAAGTACTTGTCAGTAATAACGTAGATAACAATAAGCAAACTCGGCAGATTATAAAAGTCCACTTGATTCCGGTTTTATGCCCAGCTCACGGGCGGGATCGCGGAGCGCTCTCACCCCTTGTTTGCCCAACGGGCGCGGGTCTGGCCCTGGCCTGCGCCGGCCGGGCCACCCCTCGGGACCGCTGCCTACTCGCTGTTTGGACGATAGATTAAAACGTCGGGCGTGTATGGTAAGTGGATAATGCATACAATAATTGTGACATGATTACGATTCATGACCTCAATAAATCACCGCACTTTTTCACGGCTGTTTAAAGCGCGCACAATGGCGTCCTCCGGCACGACAAATAGCTGTGAACAATGCCTGTTATTTATTGTAGTAATTTTCATAATGCTCACAATAACCGGTTATTTCTTTCTGTAATGCAAGGGCTCGATTGGCACTCAAATTTTAACACACTTTCAAGTTGACACTGAGCAGCTGAACAATTAAGTGCGTTTTTTAATATTTTTTACATCCTATTATAAACTAATTGTGTGGGTATGTATACATTTGAATAAAATATCTATCTACCTACCCACCGACCTCCTTCAGCGTATTTTTCTAATTACTAGCATTATCACTTATTAAGGATGCAACTCCAGGTAGAAAAAACATGAAATATTTAACTTCAGTCGAATAAAATTCTTCCATCAGTAACAAGTTCAGAACTTATGTATTTCTTTTTATCTTTTCCTTGCTTAGGGTTTTTAATCCAATTAAGATCTTTTCCCTAAGAAAACACTAATGTAAAAATAAACTCAGTCAGGTAAATAAAACCATCAGATGGTGATAGTAATAAGGCCTAATGAGCCGCAGTACTAGTTAGATAGTCATTATAAGGGGTATTTGTATAAGCCTCAGCTAGTTAGTAGAGGATTACGAAAGAATCCATAAAATCAAAAAAAAAAAAAAGAAATAATAACTTTGTATAACACGATGGTTTCGCTTAGCCTAAGCATCGTCAAGGTACAAAATTAAACCAAACGAAAAATACACAGTGAGTGGTTATATATACTCGTACATAAAAAGGGAGAACACAATATAACATAATAAAAAATGAGAACAGTAAGAAAACAAAATAATTAAATTTAAATGATAAAAAAAGAACAGAGAGAAAGAAATAGATAATCTGATATGAAAGAGACAAAACGTCAACTGAGAACGTGATAAAAGAATAGTGAGAAATTTTATTTTTATTGAATATGTCAAACCGCAAAGTGATTGCTTTCTACGAAAGTAGATTATTTATTTCATACAAAAATATTAAATATTACGACCTCCCCAACTACGCATGTGCCCGCATCATGGTGGTCTGCATTATATTTAATTATAAAATGAAACATAACACTGCTCAAGAACAAGATCAAAGACAGTAATAATAAATAAATATATCAATTTTCTAGTTAGTCCAGGGATGTCACGATGGACCACAGCGGACAGAACATAATAGTAGAATCCGACTGGTGATGGGAATATAGGTGTAGAGGGCAGCACTTCCTCCAGGTACCACAGCGATTGGATGGTCATATTAGTGTCAAGTGTTAATTTCCAGTCAGACAATTTATTTATTTATTATTTTAGTTAACAATACGTTTTTTTATGGTTGGTATAATTGCCCATCCTGCTAGGCACAAGCCTGTGTTGGGATAGCAATTTTCTAAAGTGGTTTTTTAGCTACATAGTAACATGTTAATATCGAAAATATAGTACATACATAATAAAAATAATATAAGTAAATGACAAATTTGAAGATATAGAATCTACATAATAAGAATTAAATTAAACTTGGTTTTAAAAGTGAGAAATGATATTGGTTTTAAAGGAGCTTCTGGTTTGTATGTTTTTGATGGTGCTGGGCAGATAATTGAATTGCTTAATGGCGTTGTACTTAATACTTTTTTGTCCGTAAGCGGTTTTATAGGCTGAGATATTAAATAGTTTTATGTGTGACGGCGCGTCCCAGAGAGGTAGATACTCTCAGTATCACCCTGGTGAAAAAAATAATTGATGGGGATTTAGCAGTGTTAAGTGACCTTCCTCTCTCCACTCCCTTCAGCCTCGCAACGTACCCCAATTAGACATAGTTATGCAGAAAGCGTCCAACCCACAATTTGCCAAAATCGAGTTTTAAATGTTTTCCTGTAGATAAATACGATAATTATATCTACTGAAAACATCCAACTCAAAATACAATGGATTTTTTTTAAATTCATTTTTTACTAACCCACATTGCAAATATTTGACTTAACTTAAAGTTTAAAACATTAAAAGGTAGGATAACTTAGAAAAACATTTTTTTTTAAATAAATACATTAATAGATTACAATTCCCACAAAAGAAAAAAAATTATATTAGTTTCGTCATATTTTCAAACGCCTATTTCTCAGTTTTATCTTTTTGGGGTTGGATGCATTCTGCACAACTACGTCCAGTTGGGGATGCCATATTCTGACTGTCTTCAACCAGCTTAGATTCTTGTGTTGTGTTAACATAAAACGAATATTCATTCCAATGAACCGAATTGGCATAAAGACGTATTCCTTCGAAATACATTTCACTGGCGTATTATACAATTTTTCAGTGAATCAAGCATTTTCACGGATAAAATCCAGTAAAAGTGAATACACAAGATCGAGAGACTCAAAACATGCGGAATCACACAGCTTGTTGACTCGGTGATGCAGAGCGCAAAGCCGATTGGGCCACCAGCTCCTCGCTGCTCCCGGCGAGCCCCTCGCCCCCCCGTTCCAATATTTGCCTGCGAGTGGGGGCGCTGGCGCAGCACGCGGGCGCTGTTTACCGTGGGGCCTTCGGGGACGGATTAGTACGCGCTGCCAAAGGAATCGGCGCGGCTCAAATCACCCGTGTTTTTATTCGACGGCTAATTTGGGGGTAGATAAAGGGGTTGTTTGGTATCGCTTTGAATAATTATTTGGGGACGTGAATTATGATGTCAACATCGCTCGGTGTGCATACAAGCGAGAGATTCCTGTCCGATAGCGATTGACTGCAATATAATTTTAATTATAGAATTTATACTGATTCTATTACATTAATAGAACGTTTTATACATAGCCTGTTCAAAAGAAAAGGTGAATTTTTAATTTTCTGTGTACATTCGAATATCGTTTTTAGTTGTTGTTATGTTGGTACACATATTTTATCATATGTTAGCATTATCAGCCATTTTGGATTAGTGGTTTGTTTTTGACAACTGGAAAGGTTAGTCACGTTTTTGTGTGTTTTTGGATTTTTTACCTTTGAAAAAAATGCATCAAAGAATAAAATCCATGATTTGTTTTTCCACAACTTCAGGACGTTCATTGTCATAAACACCTTCTCGGCCTTCTGTAAAGCGCTTGTACCACTTTTAAACACTTTTTTGAGACAAAGTGGACTTGCCGAATGCCACATTTAATACATATTCTTTGATCCATTTTTTAAAAAGTAAAAATCGAAGAACACCCAAAAACGTGACTAACCTTTCCAGTTGTCAAAAACAAACCACTTATCCAAAATGCCTGATATTGCTAACATATGATAAACATACGTGTACCAAGATAACAAAACAAAAAATCGATAATCGAATGTACACAGCCCGCGAAAGTTCAAAATTCACCTTTTCTTTTGAAAAGGCTCGTATTTTGAGATTCATAATGCACTATACCATTTTTTTCTTTTCGCTTTTAAAATTTGACTGTGCATTCATAAGTTAAATGTTTTAAGTTTATTTTTACTCTGTAGTACTCACACACAGGCAGTGACATTGTGGGTTGCGATTTTTTTTAAATATTTGTGACTCAAGTTATTTTATTTTATTAATTAGAACCTCTGTAAAAATAAAAAAAATTGTTGATTAATTTAAGTTTATATTAATTATTGAAAAAATTTCAATAATCCTCTACTTAAACATGAAAAAGAAAAAATAACGGTCGCGATCAAAAAAGGAGGAAAACTTGAATGAAATTTAATGAAAAAATAATATTAATAATTTTCAAATGATTATTAAAATCCATTAAAATGCCGATTTTTTATAAGATCTTGGTGGTAAAAGCGTTACTCCCAGATAGAGTAGAGGTTCTGAGTTCAAGTCTCAGTCGCGACCGTTATTTTTTTCCGTTTTAAATTACGTTGAGGATTATTGATATTATTTTAATGATTAATGTAAAAATAAGAAGATAAAAGATTTAAAGTAAATTCTAATTAAATAAGTTAATTTTCTTATTAGCAAAATAAAAAAAAAACTTATGTTGGTTTATAGAAGATATGTTATTAAACAGTAACAAATTCTCACCTTTGTGTGAAGCGTTATACCACCCTTTATTGTTAGGCTAATTTTAAAACAAACAAAAAAAACAAGTCGTTAATTGTTAATTTACGTTTGGGGAAGATTTCACCTAAAATTTCATTTAAATTATGACCATTTTAGTTGGTATTTTACTAGATGTATCTAAGCAGTTTCAACAATTTTGTACACAAAAAAAATAAAAAATTTCTCAGGATTAACGCTTGAGTGACGTGGAAATATATTAAAAAAAAAAAACATTTCGCCCTTAAAAAACAGATGGAGAA
>JAGWCC010001289.1:0-38853 GCA_022651775.1 Drusus annulatus
CAGTGACTTACAATAAGGACTTATAGCTTGTAACTAACAGTGAAATAGATGCTAACATTACTTAATTGATATAATAACGCAAATAAGGTTAGCAATGAAAAACAAAAAAACATAAGATATAAGAGAGGTTCATTCTTATACACATATATTATGAGATAATCGTTGAGTTGGCAAGTGTAAAAAGCTGTGTAAAAAAATTAATTTATTTTATTTAAGATTATGATTTAGTGCAACCAGGCGCGTTGTCTCAGTAAGGTATCTACATTATTTATTTATTTATTTACGCCCGTTATAGGCTTTACATACATGTTAATAAATTTAAAAATAAATAATAATATTAAGTAACAGGTCCAACTATTAGTTTAGCTCTACCAGATGACAACAACTGTACTAAATTTGACTTATAGTTTGATATTGACGTGTTAAATATATCAGCGACATCGGAGTATGTGTTTCCTAGCTGTTGCATTCATCGCATAGGCGTGTTGAATTGTGAGGTTGAAGCAGAATTACTACAATACTGCCTTGTAACTGTCTTGCTAGGAACATGAAATGAAATCAAGTTTAGGGTTTTAATAGTTTAGGGCTGTCAATCATTGAATTTATAATTTTGTATAAGCAAATCAAATCGGTAATTATTCTCCGTTCAGACAATCTCAATAAATTAAGGTAATATAGAAGATAATCGTAATCGATACATTGCCTGAAGGGTCAGCACTCAAAAATGACATTAAACGTTTTCTTCTAGAATTCTAATAAAAGCAATCCCACAAATAATTTATTTGAAAAAATTCTTTAAGTACATAGTTGAAAAAATGTCTGAGGTTCCTAGTGAATACAATTTTACAGCTGTAATCCTTCGAATTCTATGAAAAACATACTAAAATGTCAGTGAAAGGTGCAGTTTTGAAACCAGAAAAGGCATTTTTGAACGTTTTACCTAAAATTTTAGAATGGTTTTCATAGAGAATTTCAAAGATTACTGTTTAATTATTGTATTCACTAGAATCCTCATTCATTTTTCGAAATACCCGTATAGAATGAACAAAAGAATCATTTGTAGTATTGTTTGTTCTAGAAAGCCGAAAAGTGTCTATTTTTGGGTGCTGACCAATTATGCCCATTTTGAAATTAATAATTGATCTAAGAATTTAACGCTTCTTTTTGTCCGACAGTGTCACTACTTCGATTGCGGCGACACGGACAGCGATACCAGCGAGACGTCCATCAACCTCTACGACTGCGACGTCGAGGAGGTGTCGTACGACCGCAGCTCGTCAAACCACACCTCCGACGTCGTCTTCTACGAGGACGAGACCAACGAGACGTGCTGCAGCAGCTCGGACCGGCAGATATCCATCGACATGCCCAGCGACAGCGACGACGACCAGAACCAGAGGGAGATAGCGCGGATCTTCGACAACGACAACGCCGACAGCGAGGAGAAGGAGTGGAGCGGCGGGAAATCTGACAGGTCGGCGCCGGCCATCTTCCAAGATGGCGACGATCTGGCGCCAACGATAGAGATCGCGGCGGGGACCCCGGTTATTTTGGACCATTTGTTAAACAATCCGATGACTTGTGCGCTTCAGTGATAGATTAGACGATTGTATTCGACATATTTATACATTAATCGATCGTTATGTTATGAAAGCCGGCCGTTGGAAGGGGATGTTGATGTATTATTTGAACCTGACCGAAATTAACTACAAGTTAAAAATATATCTGTATGCGAAAGCAAGAACGAAATTTTGAGTTAATGGCCAGCACCCGAGAATGACGCGAAACGTCACTTTCTAGCATTCTAATACAAGCAATACTGAAAATGATTCGTCTGAAAATTTTCTGTTGGTTATTAGAAAAATATCTGAGATTTCCAGGGAATACAATTTTTTAACTGTAATGCTTTAAATTGTATGAAAAAAATACTGAAATATCAGGAAAAGGTGCAGTTTGAAAGCCAGCAAAGGCATTTTTGAACGTTTTACTTAAAATTCTAGTATGCTTTTCATAAAGAACTTAAAAGATTACTGTTTAAGAATAGTATTCACTGGAAACCTTAGACATTTTTCTAACTACCCGTATAGAATTAACAGATAAATAATTTGTTGTTTTGCTTGTACTAGAAAGCCAAAAAGTGTTTATTTTTGGGTACTGACCCTTAAGTATGTAGAATTATTGTTCCTTCGATACATATCTAGCAAGGAAAAGTGAGATATGTCAGGTAATAAAATTGTGTGCTATTATTTTTTAAAAAAGGACATGTGACATATGACATGATTATATACAAAAAACAAAATTCTTAATTTTTTTTTTGGCTCTCTTAAATTGTAAATTGCGTTAATTGACTCATTCCGTTCTTCCTTACGTACACATTAGATCAATACAATATCGACGCTGGAAAGGCAAAAGGGCTTAAGTGACACTTTGGTCAAAAATGAGTTTTGAAAAGTTTTTTTTCTCCATCGAAGGCTTTGACTCTCGTTTGATTCTGAAGACTTGTGGCGCTTCAGCCATATAAAATATATTTTAATGATTTTTTTATAATACCAAATTTAAACATTATTCCACTATTTTTTTTTTTTGACAGGCATTCTTCAGACTGGGAAGATGCCCGTCATAAGGTGAAACCGGTCAGGTCTTAAATAAAAAAATATTGGAATTAAGTTAAAAATTTGGAACTATTAAAATCATTAAAATGCAGTTACAGCACGAATCAACAGTTTCAAAATTAGAAATAATAAAATATATTTACCATTTGGGAGAAGGTTTGACTCAAGCGACACAAGTTTGTAATTTAGCTTTTGGTCGCTTGAGCTCACATTGTGTTACCTAAACTCTTTTTTTTTCAAAATCCAACCAGGTACTACTGAATGTATATTATTGTAAAAAAAAACTTCAAAGTGCTCTGGTGTAAACTTCCCAAAATGGCGCTTCAGCCTTTTTGCCTTTCCGGTGTCGATATGTTATTTTTGTATACATGTAAATCTAGGGGTTAGTGCTAGAAGTGTCTATGTCAGTTTTTGATCGTTTGATATACTTATAAGAAGGTAAATTAAAGTACCTCTTACTTTAATGCTATGTTTATCTATGTTAGTCCCGGATATTGAAAGAAGGGTGAATGCAGGAAACTCCATTAATGGAGGACTGAACGTTGTTGGCGCTAATAAGACATTGTCAAAAGAAGCGAAGCTAGCAGTCCACAATGGAATGTTTATATTAACCCTGAGTTATGACAGTGAGACATGGAACTGACAGAGAAAGGATGAAAGTAGACTGAATGCTGTGGAAATGAGATCCCTGAGACGTATGTGCGTAAAACCATGAATGAGCGTATTAAAAATGTGGATGTCCGGAAAGAATGCAAGGCTGATGTGAGCGTAATGAATAGGATCAAGAAAGGGACGCTTAGATGGTTCGGACATGTAAAGAGAATGAACAAAGAAAGGAGTGTGAAAAGAATAAATGATGCTAAAGTGAATGGAAGAAAAAGTCGAAGACGCCCTGAGGAAAACATGGCACGATCAAGTGAATCAAATTGTAACAATAACATCAAGACTTAGTCTTTCAGATACTCGCTTGTAGCTAGATTGCATGTAGTTGGTAATACGCAGAGGTGGCTGATGTATTTAACTGCACGGAATGTAGGTACAAGATGGCTAAAACATCATCCATCTTTAATCAATAATATTTTTATGTATTTAAACACTATTTTCTACTACTCTACAACCATTCCTTATTTTGTTTGTGCATATAATTCTCATTTTTTCTCTGTCAATTGTAAACCTTTAATGTAACCCTCTCAGGCGTATACAATAAAACGAATAAATAGTTGAATCGGGTCACGTGTAGTCAGAATAACTGAAGCGTATGTATGAGACTGGGTATGCATGTGAATGAAGCGAGGAGAGTGTAAAGACAGAGTTGTATGGCGGTCCGTCTTCTCTGCCTATCTCTGCGGATAAACGGCGTGATGGTTAGTCAGTTAGCCCCTCAAGAAATGTGAAATTGTGACCATCCACAAATCGACAAATCGCCTTGCCTGAATAATTCACATATAGCCACTTCTAGCATTAAACCCTAGAAATATATTGCTTTTTTTCTCATAACAACTGTTCCGTTCCAGATATGCCAGAAATGTTCATTTTTTACACATGAAACACCATGAATATCGGAAAAAATGCCATAAAACAAATACCACGGCATCAAAGTGACATTGATAAATTATTGTTAAAAAAAAACCATAGCAATGTTGCCTTGAAAACAAAAAATCATTAATTATTTGTTACCGGTGAAAAAATCACGGGATGAAACTTGACTAGCCTAGAAAAAATATTAGTTGCTTTGATCATTTCATTTCCATTCAAATGTAGAATAATGTCTGCTAAAATAAATTATAGGTAGGTACTTTATTAGGTAGGTAGGGATTTGAAAAGATTATTTTTTTAAATTTGATATTTTCAATTTACATTAGTTTCAAATTTGATAAGTTCACACTACGTACAGTACCAACAAAGGAAATTATATATGGTTAATTGCATTTTTTTTTCTACAGTTCAATTCTTTCCAGAGTGGTAGACGCTCTATGTATCGCCCTGGTGAAAGACCACCATTCAGAATCGAAACGTCGCTTGATTGAAATGGCTTTAGCCGTGTCTGTGACCAGATTTGAATAGCCAGGTACTTCTCAACCTCCCTCTTCCTCATCTCCTTTCCCTATCCCCTACCTTCAGCCTCACAACATTCTCCGAATGGGGATGCCATAGTCCCACTGGCTCTAGACGGTTGGGAGCAGTTGGGACTCTTGTGCGGTATTCACTTTGACAAAAAATATTTACCTACAAATCATTCTTATAGAATTTTTTTTGCCTTCAATTTATTAAAATTTTAAAGTGTTTTTATTTATTTTCAGGTCATTATAAAAGTGTCAAACCCTTGAATGCCGAAACAGCTGTCACAAATTAAATTAAAACTAAGAACCAGCAAATCTTTGTAAATACTAATTATTAAATTTGACTCTCAACGAAGTTATGACAGGATTTTAAAATACAATTGAGACATTTAAAAAAATGTTCAAAGTAGAAATTGGTTGATTTGTGAGAATTTATTAATCAGTAGAGTAGTTTACCCGGAGGGTAAATCTTATCGGTGCTCAAATCTTTCATTATTATTTTTTTTTATCAAAGATACAAAATAAAGGCACATAAGCACTGCCTACCCTGCCGTACTCGCATAAAAAAATGTACAATTTCAAAAATACGCGCGAAGTCCGGTTAATCGCACCGTCGCGAGCGCCCCACCGACTGTCCCACTATAACGTGTCAAAAGCAGCAACTACATATGCCGGCTGCTAACGTCAGAGTATATTATGTTCACAAGACTACACAAAATATGTATGCTGTGAGCTGTTGCGCGTTCAAGTGGCTCGTTTTTGTTAGTATCTGATGCAGTGCTTTTACAGAAAAAATCTGACAGCAATCAGTAACATCTGTTGGTAGCTATCTCTATTATCAATTAATCCGCTGAATTTTCTACTACCTGGATTAAAAACTCTGTGCACGCCAGTGCAAACATTGGCAATAAAGTGAGAGATATTTTCACAGATATAAAGTACTATACAAAGATCGATAAAATGTTTAATTGTGTTATCTTGTTTATATATAAGATGTTCCAGGATGCATTTTAAAACTTTATTTTATAAATAAATCATTTGATAAATCCATTATTCAGTCTTAGATAAGGTATATGTACCTTTTTTTCAACACGTCAATCAGTTAATTACATTTCATTAATACGTCAACACTAGAGTTGTTGGTCATACTATTTAAGGTAGGTAGGCACCGTATACAAAATTACTATTGTCGGACCAGTCTTTTTATGGCGGTGGGTAAACAATGTGATGAATACCTTCTGCATGTCTCCTTGGTTGAGCAGTTAAGATCCTCGACTACGAATCCAGAGGTCGCGGGTTTAAATCCCAGCATGCTTAAATTAATTTAATTAATTAAAAATGATATGCAGTATATTTGCGCCACGTTTCTTAAGAAAGAGCATAATTCAGAATCGAAACGTTGATTGAAATGGCTTTAGCCGTGTTTGGTGACCAGATCTGAATAGCCAAATACTTCTCCACCTTCAACTTCACAACATACCCCATAGTTTTTTTAATTTTTTTTACAGTGAATAAACCGCACAAGAGTCCCAACTGGTACCAACTGCTCCCAACCATCTAGAGACAGAGAGACTATGGTATCCCTGATTGGGGTATGTTGTGAGGCTGAAGGTAGTGGGGAAGGGAAGGATATGGGAAAGAGGAAGGTTGAAAAGTACCTGGCTATTCAGATCTGGTCACTAAACATGGCTAAAGCCATTTCAAGAAACCTTTCTATTCTGAAGGTGGTCTTTCACCAGGGCGATACTAAGAGTACCTACCACTCTGGAACGTGCCGCAAATACACTTTTTATTAATGTTATGTGAATTAAATGTGTTATGACACATTTTAATTAAATAAAAGTTATTGGCGCACGCCGGGTTTGAACCCGCGACCTTTGGATTCGTAGTCGAGCGTCTTACCACTCGACTATGGAAGTCGCCAAACTCACTGGCTCCAGACGGTTGGGAGCACTTGGGACTCTTGTGCGGTATTCATTATTTTTTATCAATTTGCAGCCAGAGATGCATTAATTTTCTCTCATTTTGATATGTATAGTATGTTTCTTTCTCGTTGTGTTTAATGTTGCTTTGTTTCACCCACAAGGTTAAGAAGAATTTTGTAATTGAGCAATAGATACATGTGACATGCCCTCGCTAATGTCTTCGCCTGTTTAATCATGGCCTCTGTGGCGTAGTGGTTTGCAAATAATAGTTTAAGGCTAGGAGTAAGAATATATATGGAGAGGTACTTTTGCGAAACAGTGTAATTAGTATTTTTGACTTTATACTGACCTGATAGAAAGAGACAAAGATTTATTAAAAAATGTCGGATAGCCTATTAGTTATTGCCCACTTCGGAATTCTGACATTAAAAAAAAAACATATTTGAACACATTAAACAAAACAATATTAATACACCATTAATATGATTTATAAAGTCAAAATATCACACAAATACTTATAATAGAAGGTTTGCCTAAATAATTATGGAAGCTTTTTGTTGATTTTATGTCTTTATATCATTCAAAATGTGAAAATTCTAAGTTCGGTCAAAAATATTTAAACCTGTTGAAATACCTCTGAAAGTTGATGTTTTATAATCTTTGTTTGGTCTTATTTGAACATTCACGCATAGCACATATCACCAATATGTTTGATTTATTTGTACAACCACTGCAAGTTTTTTAAACAACACAAATATAGGAAATAACTTAAAAATCCGTTGACGTAAGTTATTTGAATCGACGATGTGAACGACGGACGGATAACATACTTTGAAGTGCTGAAATATTATGTGTAGATTTTTCTGGTCTCTTTCTCTCTCATGGTATACG
Source organism: Drusus annulatus (assembly GCA_022651775.1). NCBI lineage: Eukaryota > Metazoa > Arthropoda > Insecta > Trichoptera > Limnephilidae > Drusus > Drusus annulatus. Next base: position 7,489 of record JAGWCC010001289.1, read on the forward strand.
ACGTAAAAACCCGGAGAATGTGATTTATTCAAATTTGTATAGGTTGGGTAAACATATTTTGCTCTCTCTCCGCATATATTCTTGCTCCAAGGTTTGAGGGTTCGATTCCCGCAAGCGATTAAAAAATCTTGTCAATTTGTAAAGATGGCTGCTGGGCACGTAAACACGTTCATGTAAATAAATTATTTAAAAATGCGCACAATTTTTATATATTTAAGAATTTTTGTATATAATTCATCAATGTGGTCTCCCTCGCTTTAATTCATGTACAGTCAGCTTCGAAAACATTTGTACAATATTACAAAAGATTGATCTATTAAATTCTTCGTAACCTTACACTGATTTATTTTTAATGTTAAATAATTAAAAAAAAAATAATGTTACCTTTATTTAAAATAGAAAAAGTTTTTATTTTATTAATAAATAAATAAATGTTTGTACGTTAATTCTGTGTACGAAAGGAAAAAAATGAGCTTAAAATAAATATGTTTGGAGTTAACTATGCAGAATTGTTCCTTAGATACATATCTAGCAAGGAAAAATGAGATGAGTCAGAAAATAAAATAATGTTCTATTTTTTTATGGCATGTTACATACAAAAAAACAAATTTCCAAATTTTTTTTTTGGCTCACCTGAACATCTGCATTTATTGACTTATTCCGTTTTTCGCACACAGAATTAATACCTTCTATTATGTTTAAGAAAATTACATTAACTCCATCATTTTCTTATAATAATTTCCCAGAATGTCATCTTTGGAGATGCTGTGTGGAGGGTCTTTTTTAGGAAATTAAGGAGTGAACTTGTGTCTTAAAGAGACCCGCGTTGTATGAGGGAGGAAACACAGAGGCCGAAAAATAATTAATAATTTTTCAAATCAAATAAACTTTACCAAAATTGAACCCCTCCAAAATTCTAAAAAAATGTTTTAATATATAAAATCATAGACACTGAACTAACCAAAAGGTATTTTTCTGTATTATTGTTTATTTTCTTATAATTTCGCACATGTTTCATAAACTCCATTAAAATATTCCATATTTCTACTTTAATCCAATGAAATGCAAGCTATTGTCGACCATATTGTAAAACTATTGTGTAAAAATGTTCGTATTTTAAATCGTGTTCATAACTATTTTTTTTAAATAACTTTAATGTTGAAATTATTGCGAAACCAAAGGAATACTGCCGTAAGTCAGAAAAACGTACATTTTAATAATTATAAATAATCACCGTAATTGCAGTGCCGAGGCGTAATGAATTTAAAATGTATCTGCTCAGTTGATTGTGGGTTTGTTTTTTTTCCCAATGACGAAATGAACCAGGTAACAGTAATATGTACATGAATGTTTTTTATCCAAATTAGTAACAGTATTTTTCCTGGAAATGTAATAAGTTTTGGGTTTATCCGCCATCTTGGAAAACAAAAAAACTTAATTTTAATATCTTCCCGGTGGGAAGTATATATCAACATTCTACGGTACGCTACATCACATACGATACCATGTCTCATTATTATAGAGCTCAACAAATTAAATTATGCGGATGGCTTTTCGTTTACTGCGCAGCTTTGCCGAAGCTGTTCGAGAAATAGACAATTCGTACATTGCTAATGAGTGATTTTTTTCCAGCTGACCTCACTTTCTACCAAAATGCGTTTCTGCGCATCAGTCGTCATCCGCATTCTTTCGTTTGTCACACTCTTGCGTTGAGTGCTAATCTAGACTACGCCTAGTGTAAAAACAATTATTGAAGATGTGCTTATTTATTATTTTTAACCTCATAATCAGAGGCGTGTACTCCATATAGCCACATAAGCACTGCCTACCTTACTATACTTGCATAAAAATATGTATAATATTGGATTAAATAGCAAAAAATAAATCCACACTTCGAAAAATAAGTGCAAATTTCAACTAATTGCACCACCGCGAGCGCCCCACCGACCATCCTACTATAACGTGTCAAAAGCAATAACTACATATGCCTAAACTCCGCTAACGTCAAAGTAGATTATTCCAAGTTCACTAGACTACACAAAATATGTATACTGTGAGCTATTGCCCGTTTAAGTGGCTCGTTCATGTTTTGTTTGTGTCTGGGCAGTGCTTTCGCAGAAAAAATGCAAAATCAATAGTGACATTTATTGGTACATATCTCTATTATCAATAAATCCGCTGGTTTTCCTACTGCCTACCCTGATCAAAAACTCATGTAATAAAATAGTAATTTTTGACTTACGACGGTAATTTCCTTGGAATGCTTTGTCATACGAATGTTGACGTCTAAAATAGTTAAGATTTCGTTTTAAAATATTCCACTCTACGTGTAAATAACTATACTATAAACAACACGAAAAATTAATAGATTGTAAAATTTGTAATATAAAACTTATCACACTTTTGTCCTAACGATTGCAATTTTTTTCGATTTGGTATGAAAGACTTATTAATTATTAAGTTTGCATATTATTAAAGATGTTGTAACAATTATTTAATTATACATTATACCTACTGTTCTTATTTAAAATAAAGATGCCAAATTTATTCCTTATTCCGTAAAATAAATACTGAATGTTGTTTTATTTACATTATTTAATATTATAAAGGGTTTTTTCCCAAAATATATAAAGTGAAAACGGTATCTTAAAAAAAATGATAGAAATCTAAGGTGTCAATCTTTCCGCTGCTTTAGCAGTCAAACTTAGCGAATGGTTAGCTATGATTTGGCCTAAACAATGCTCAACATGGATGTTTCCAACGTGGCTTAGCGTAACTTACGCCAATCGTTAAACGTAATTATAGATTATGTTAAACGATTTTTTTACAATAAAGGCAATATTTTAGAGACGCCTGTCAAATACGATTCTGCAATGTACATAACACCAAAGTTGTGAGGATTGTATGAGTTAGATACATAAGGCGTTTTTTTAAATATTGTTTTACCTCTGCGAGCTCCTGTGCTCCTGGTAGATTTTTGATAAATATGCATTCTGTGGTTGGTTATTTTGACAGTAATATTTTCAATTTAGCATTCCTCTCCAGGCATTATGGGCTCCTGGTACATTTTGTTCATTTTAACTTAACTTCTCAAGTAAACGGACTGTGGGCAAGAAACACAGAGTTTTTAAAATTTATTTTTATTTTTAAATTAACTCCACACAGGAAGTCCTGCGTGAAATAGTTTATTGCACGGCCTATGTCATCTTTGAGGATGCTGTGTGGAGGGTCTTTTTGAGGAAAGGAAGGAGTGAACCTGGGTCTTGAAGATGTTCATATTTTAGGAGAGAAGAAACAACAAGGCAAATCGTTCTACAGCTGAGCTGTTGTACATAGAATGAGTAGTATAAGCGACCCGTTCTCACATATCGAATGTCAACCATGTATAAATGTAGAGTTTCCCCGGCTATGCACCGTTGCCGAAGTGATCAATGACGCAAGTTCTTCGGAGCATCTTCCATTAAAATGTCGGTAGAACAACAACAATGACGTCTGTGCTCCAAAAATTGTAATCCGTTTGTTAAGATAGAGATGATATTTCACAAAAATGGAGCTATATAAACTAGTCATATTTCTCAGAAGAATTTCATTGCCAAGCCACAAAATTAACGCCTGTTAAATATGATTCTGCAATCTACATAACACCAAAGCTGTGAGGATTGTACGAATGAGGCACACCAAGCGTATATTTAAATAACGGTTTACCTCTGCAAGCTGTTGTGCTCCTGGTAGATTTTTGTTAAATATTCATTCAGTGGTTGGTTATTTTGACATTAATGTTTTTAATTTGGCTTACCTCTGCAGCATTATGAGCTCCTGGTACATTTTAACGTATTTAACTCAAATAATGACTGTGAGCAAAAATAGAAGGGTTTTATTTTTATTTTTACATTACCTCCACACAGGAGGCCCTGCGTGAAACATTTTCCCTCAAGGCCTATTTCATCTTTGGAGATGCCTATGTTATAGGAGGGAGGAAACACAGAGGCTGGAAAATCATTCCACAACCGCTAAAGACAAGAACGAGTCGTAGAAGCGACCCGTTCTCATGTATCGAGTGTCATAAATGAAGGGTGTGCGTTTGATGAGTTTCCCGGCTATGCACCGTTGCCGAAGTGTTCGATGACGCAAGTTCCTCGGAGCGTCTTCCATTGAAATACCAGTAGAACAAGGAGAGCATTCCCACTTTGCTCCAAAAATAGCAATCCGTTTTTTAAGATGGTTGTGTTAGTTTCATTGCCAAGGCACAAAATGGACGCCTGTTAAATACGATTCTGCAATCTACACAACACCAAAGTTTTGAGAATTGTATGAGTCAGATACACCAGGCGTACATTTAAATAATGTTTTACCTCTGCGAGCTCGTGTGCTCCTGGTAGATTTTTGATAAATATGCATTCAGTGGTTGGTAATTTTGACAGTAATATTTTCAATTTAGCATTCCTCTCCAGGCATTATGTGCTCCTGGTACATTTTGTTCATTTTAACTTAACCTCGAGTAAACTAACTGAGCAAAAAAAATGTTCAAATTTTTATTTATTTTTTAATAAACTCCACACAGGAAGCAATGCGTAAAATAATTTATTTCAAGGCCTATGACATCTTTGGAGATGCTGTGTGGAGGGTATTTTTGAGGAAAGGACGGAACGAACACTGGTCTTGAACAGGCCCATTTTGTAACTATCTTTTTATTTATTTTTATATGAATACCGCACAAGAGTCCCAACCGTCTAGAGCCAGTGAGACTATGGCATCCCCAATTGGGATATGTTGTGAAGCTAAAGGTAGTGGGGAGGGGAAGGAGATGGGGAAGAGGAAGATTGGAAAGTACCTGGCTATTCAGATCTGGTCACCAAACACGGTTAAAGCCATTTCAAGCAACGTTTCGATTCTGAATGGTGATCTTTCACCAGGGCTATACTTAAAAGTATCTACCACTCTAGAACGTGCCGCAAGTATACTTTTTATGATTTCATTTGAATTAAATGTGTTATGACACATATTAAGTAAGTAAAATTTAGTTGCGCACGCCGGGTTTGATTCGTAGTTAAACGCCCTACCTAGCGATGTGACCGCTTTGTGCAAACTGCTACAAAAAACTACTTCATTTTCGGTAGTTCACATTTCACAGATTTTCCAGTGTGCGAATACTTCAATTGGTATTCGACTACAAAGAACTATTTCATTTTGCGGCAGTTCACACTTCAATTGTAGTTTGACTTTAAAGACTACAAAGAACTACTTCATTTTGCAGCATTTCACTCCTCAATTGTAGTTCGACTTCAAAGACTAATAATAACTAATTATTATTGCTGCAGCTTACACTTCAAATGTAGTGCGACTTCAAAGACAACAAAGAACTACTTCATTTTGCGGCTGTTCACACTTCAAATGTAGTTCGACTGCAAAGAAGTACTTCGTTTTGCGGCAGTTCACACTTCGAATGTAGTTCGACTACAAAGAAGTAATTCATTTTTCGCCAGTTCACACTTCAAATGTAGTTTGACTTTAAAGACTACAAAGAACTACTTCATTTTGCTGCATTTCACTCCTCAATTGTAGTTCGACTTCAAAGACTATAAATATCAACTTTCTTTCTTTAAATATACTTCATTTACATATTTACTTCATCTAGATCGATCTCTCCTCATATCCTTCTTTTTTCTCAACCTTTTAAACATACTAATATGAAATTTTAAAATTTATGTTTCTTATTTTTATTTTTTATTGTCGTATTTCTATTTTTTTTTATTAGTATTTCTTATAAATTGTATCTTAATTTCTTGTTTAATTTATTAAATTAGATTCACTTACTTACAGTATCAGTTCACCTGTACATGCAAATACCCAAGTGGAAACCTATAAATGGTCATATTAATAATACCTATATAATATTTTACCTAGTTTATATGTAAACTGTTGGTCTCCCAAATAAAATAAAATTAAATAAAAATAAAAAGATCTAATTCATTTTGCTACAGTTCACACTTCATATGTAGTGCAACTTCAAAGACAACAAAAAAGAACTAGAAGAAGAAGAAAGAGAAAGCCTTTTTTGGCCAGGAACCGGTTCCCGTTCTTCGATTGAACTGTTACTTCTTGGATCTTAAAGCACTATGAAGGGTTCATTTTAAATAACTTGCAGTTCGTGAAGACTTCACACAACTTTGTAATTTTTCTTATCGCTAGTCCTACCACTCGACCACGGAGGCCGTATAAATCATGGTTGATAATAGACTATGAGAACCTTAATCCTCCAAACAAAGAAATAGGACTGGTTAATAGATATTACCTATTACTCTATATGAAATGGAGATCCACGAAAGCCTTTAATGATTATTACGTCCCGTTAATTTTGGACTTAACGACCGTTTAAGAAACATAATACGTTATTGGGTTTACGGTATTAATAATCACTAAACACCAAACTAAATTGGGTTGTTACCACAGAGTTGGTAGAGTAGTATCTATCCAAGGCAGTGAAGTGGCTAAGACTAAGGCTACGGTATTTATACATCCATTCATAGCACATTTCGACATAATGTTTTTGTTTATTTCTATAGCCACTTGTTCACAGTATTTTTATCAATAAAAATATAGCATATAACCTAAAAAACCGTATAGTTGTGTCAAGTTTAGTGGCATAATAAGTGGTCTAAAGGAATGTTTTGATGGTTTGGGCATGTCAAGCGAATGAACGAATAAAGGAGTGTGAAAATAATATATATGATGCAAAAGTGAATGAAAGTAGATGTCGGGGATGCTCGAGGAAGACATGGCACGATCGAGTAAATGAAATACTTGAATCGAGTTATGTAAAGAGTCAAAATAACAGAAGAGAATGTATGAGATAATGTATGAATGTTAATGAGGCACGGAGTGTGTGTCAAGATATAAAGTTGAATGGCGGTCTGTGCTCTCTGCCTACCCCTGCAAGGAAACGGCGTATTCGTTAGTAAAATTAAAAAATACAATTTTTCAGTATTTTGAATTGTAACGATTTAACTAAGTAGGTACCTATAATTATAAATTAAAATGTCGCCTGACAGATAAGCAATCTAAATTAACCATCTCATACACTATTTTTCATAAAATTAAGTTATCAACCCTTAAAATACATCCCTCACAGTAAACACCCTTTTCACCGCGTATGCGAAAACACATATTTAAAAGGTAGTTTTCTTATTGTCATGAATGATGTTTGGAAGCATAAAAACGCTTTGTCACATCGTAGAACCTTTCTAAGGTTCCCTTTCCCCCGGCGGGTCGGGGTAATTCAATAGGGTCCGTCAAATAAGCCCTAAAGCGAAAACTCGGCCCTTGTGAGGTTGTCTCGTAAGGTAAATAAAAATAGGTAGGTCGTTTTGATGATGAGAAAATGTTTGAAAACGTGTCGTCTTTCAAAAGGTTACCCAATACGTGTAACTGAAATGATTCGGTCAGATGTTGAGTTGGAACATTGTTAGTGTTGTTGTAGCCGAAAATGATTTTTATTTTTTTTGTATGAAGATTTTTCAAAAATCCGTGCAGTGCACCACCAAAACTGAAATATCCTGAAAATATTCATACAAAAAAAAATTATAATATATTTTTTTTTATTTTCGGCTACAACAACACTAACAATGTCGTATTTTTCAATCTTAGCACTCTAGCACACTAAAAACTCACGAGCCGCCACTGAGCACCATGTCATCTGCGCATTTGATGTTGTTACTTCCTTGTTCACAGATATGGCAACCAACCCTTGAGTCGTTGATTTCTTGTAATAGTTCGTTTATGTATACATTAAATAGAGTAGGCGACATATTTTCACCCTTGCCTGACTCTGCTTTTCAGGGATAAGGGTCTAGACGAAGCTCCTGTCCATTGAATATAATTTTTCTGCTGCCCGCACCAAATAGCCAGCATTTTGACTACTGCCGCTGGAACATCTCGTTTTATAAGTTTTTCTCATAATAAGTGGCGAGATACACGATCAAAAGCCTTGCTAAGATCGAGGAAACATCCAAAATTGGTATTTTTTTCTTTTTTGTAGTAATCTATTGTTTGCTTAACTCCATAGATGACTATTTCGATCATAATTGGAGCATTCAAAACCTCCTCTTGTTCCTGGCTGCTGGTAGTGTGGATGATGGCCTTTGTTTTTTTTTAAATATTTTTTTACTCTTGGCTGCGATAGTTTCACTACGAGTATGTCCATTTTTTTCAGTACCATCGCTGTCCACGCCTAAAAGTTTCGGGTGAGTGGTGGGGCTTTGGCAGTTTTTTCTTCGTGACTTCCGCGAAAGAAAGGCTAGCTTGTGTCGCATCAGCCACTCAACGCATCACTGATCCCAGATCTGATTCTAGCTACTGAACCTTGTCCAATAGCTGCTTAGTTTAATTTGCTGATATTTGTTATTCAGCCTGCCAAGTGTTGATGCTTGCTAAGGCTGAGTTAAGATCAGCGCCGAATTCACCATACGTTCAAACTGTGTAAAGAACATAGGCGCCATCTTTGAAGGGGCGCCGTGAAAATAAATATCATATTTAAACTTATTTATTGTTTTAAAGTTTTTTTGTAGAACTCCATTTTAATTTTTAGGTTTTTTTAATTTTATTTAAGCAATAATTATTATAATTTCAAATTTAAAAAATGATTTTTAGTCAAAAGTTCTGCAAGGTAATTATTATTACGCGTGACAGCTGTTTCGCCTTCTAAGGGAATTATCAAACTGTGGAGAAGCCACATACAGACGGACTATTTATATCATATTTGATATCATTATTATTTTTAACTACCAATGTCCGTCCCCTTTTTCAAATTTACTTAAAATATTCCCAAATTATATCAAAATTTTCCTTAATCGTTTTAAAATTACCCACATCTTGGTATAATGCGCTGGCAGCATCACTGTGCATTCAACGAATATCGTAAATGTATGGAAATCAGTTTTTCGACACGGATTTTTTTTACGAACTGCGTAAAAGTTATTTGGACGTAAAGTCTGTTTTTACCGGCCCTGGTTATGATCTCCTCTTTGTTCTTCTTTTTCAAGAAAGAGTAGGGCGACTGATCCAAGAGCACTTGTTACATTTCGAGACACTTTTCTCTCGACACTTTTGATGGTTTTTCTGCCAAAGCGTCCTGTAAGGCTTTCAGAGCTATTTGTGTCACAGAAAATATTTTCAGTCCTGATGGATTGCCAAGTTTAAATTATTTTTTTTTTTTACCATAATACACACAGGAGGCCTTGAGGGAAATAATTTCCCTCAGGGGCTTTGTCATCTTTGGGGATGCTGTGTGGAGGGTCTTTTTGGGGAAAGGAAGAAGTAAACTTGGGTCTTGAAGATACTCATGTTGAAGGAGGGAGGAAACACAGAGGCCAGCAAATCGTTCCATAGCCGAGCTGTTGAACATAAGAATGAGTCGTAAAAGCGACCCGCTCTCGTGTATTGAATGTCAACCGTGTACAAATGTTGGGTGCGCGTTTGGCGAGTTTCCCGACTATGCACCGGTGCCGAAGCATCTTCCATTGAAATACCTGTAAAACAAGGACAGCATTCCCACCTGACGTCTGTGCTCCAAAGTTTGCAATCCGTTTGTTAAGATAGGAGAATCTATCAAACGACCGCCCGTTTCTGCACAGAGTCAAGGGTCCTTTTCAGGTTTTTAAGGGCTCCAGATCAGAGGTGGCTGCCAAATTCAACAGTGGGGCGTACTTGCGATTTGTACAGGGTCAGCAGTTGTGTACTATCAAAGTATCAGCGGGCCCTGTACAACACGCCCAACTTCTGAGAGGCTAACTTTACTCTGGCTTCGATGGAGCCCCGGTGCCTTAACTGGTCACTTAAGGTTACACCAAGCATCTCAATGGAAGGTTTGTTGGGAAGATTACTTCCAATGTCAATTTCCAACTATATCTCCTCAGCTTCAGAATCAGATTCAGCGGAATGGGGTGTTTTACAATAAGTATTTTTTTCACCGTGTTTACATAAATTCACTACCAAAAATAGATTTATCAAAATCACAGTTTTAATTTGTAAACAAGACAATTTACAACAGTTTAATTCATTTACAGTTTAATAGGCGGTGATTGGTTGGAATTAAATCACAACACCAATGGGAGCACTGTAAAGTGAGCTCATAACCAATGCGGCCAATCAGCGCCTTTTTTCCTCTGCAAACACTGCACCGTCACAATTGTTCGAGAAACAAATAAAACAAAAGCTTTATAACGACAAAAACAATGCAAAAGTTCAATTAATCCACCAGATAACTCTACCGCGGGTTAAATCGCTGTTGTATTTTTACGATGGATGTATTTTACTCGCGGTGAATATGATATTAAACCTGTAATTTAATAAGATAAATAACACGATTGAATATACGTATTGGTCGAAAGGAACGTAGGTACTTTTTCTATATAATATATATGAACGTAGGTACTAGCGTTGTGACCGCTTTGAAAGAACTACTTCAAAGAACTACTTCTTTTGGCAACAGTTCCTACTTCGTTCATTGTTCATTAAACAAATATTTCAATTGAAGTTGGTAGTTCATTTTTGAGTTCATTCATTTCATTAAATTCATTTCATTGAAAAAATACTTCAATGGAAGTTAGATTACAAATAACTACTTCAATTTGCAGCAGTACGGTTGTGAAGGTGAACTTCAAAGCCTATATAAAGAAGTACTTCATTACAAGTACTTCAACTGAAGTCCGACTTCAAAGTGCTTCGATCCAAATAACCGGATAAATTCAAATCTCTAGAGAATTAATATCAACCGTCTAGAGCCAGTGATACTATGGCATCCCCAAACAAGGTATGTTGTGAGACTGAAGGTAGTGGAGAGGGGAAGGAGATTGGGAAGAGGAAGGTTAAGAAGTTTCTAACTATTCAGATCTGATCACCAAACACGGCTAAAGCCATTTCAAGCAACGTTTCCTTTCTGAATGGTGGTCTTTCACCAGGGCGATACTTAGAGTATCTACCACTCCGGAACGTGCCTCAAATATACTTTTTATTATTTTTATATGAAACAAATGTGTTATGACACATATTAATAAAATAAATTTTTTTGGCGCACGCCGGGTTTGAACCCGCGACCTTTGGATTCGTAGTCGAGCGTCTTACCACTCGACCATGAATGCTGTAAAAACTGGAACCGGTTACTCGTGAAGAAAATGAAGTTGTTATTTTTAGTCGAACTACAATTGAAGTGTGAACTGCCGCAAAATGAAATATTTCTTTGTAGTAGTTCGCACAGCGCGGTTACAACGCGAATCTAAATATCGTAATAATAAATATAAACATATTACTTGCAAACTTGTATGTTTCTTGGCAGATTATTCTATGCTTGAATCATTTCATCTAGTTTTTTATGGGAAGTAGTTTAATGAAAGCCTGATAACAACTGCATCACGTAGCCTCCACCCTCCTCACCATTTCTCAAAGGTGGGTGAAAACCTGATTATTTCCGCTCCACAATGCCCATTTTTCACGTCTCCCTTTCCCAATCCCTTCCCTATGACAAGTCCGAAAGGTTAGATCAGTCATTCTGCACCTTCCACTGCTTCTGTCTTCCGCGTGTATTTATCAATGTCCCCCAAGACAGCTCTAAAGCCATTATCGTGTGTTGATAAGGGTTATTTAATAAATTTAAATTTACGATTCACATTTTTTATTGCGCCTCCTAGACGTTTTCGATACAAGTTTATTTCTCTTTTAGAATACTTTGAGTGCAAAGAAAAGTTTTAAAAAAAGACTCATACAACACATAAACCTTACGAATTGGAGTATGTATTGAGGCTGAAGGTAGTTGGGAGGGGAAGGAAATGAGGAAGGGAAGGTTGGGAAGTACCAGGCTATTCAGATCTGGTCACCAAATGCGGCTAAAGTAATTTCAAGCAATTTCAATTTCAATTAATCAAATGTAATAAAAAAAAAAATATTTTTTTACTATTTTCTTTAAAGTGAATACCGCATAAGAGTCCCAACTGCTCCCAACCATTTAGAGCCAGTGGGACAATGGCATCTCCAATCGGAGTATATTGTGAGGTTGAAAGTGATGGGGGAGAAAGGAGATGGGTAAGAGGAAGGTTTAGAAGTACCTGGCTATTCAGATCTGGTCACCAAACACGGCTGAAGCTATTTCAAGCAACGTTTCGATTCTGAATGGTGGTCTTATATTGTTGGGGCGGAGGAAGTGAGAGAGGAGATGGAACAAAAGAAATAAAAGGTTGAATGTATTATAAAACCTACCCTTAAGATTATAGACTTATAATAAATGACATCCAAGTGTGTTCCTTTTAAAAAATAGCTGAAAAAAATCGCCATTCTGGATAAAAAGTGTCCCGAACACAAATGCGATCATTTGTCTTGCACGCATGGGGAGTCCTGGTGAAAAATTAACAGGGTCGCAAATCCACCCTGCCAGGGGGCGGTGTGCCCTTGTCGACCTCCCAAAGTGTACCTTCTCGGGGTTGATGATGCGTCAAAAAAGCTTTGAAAAACCTAAATTCTTTTATTTTTTTTCTCTCATACTAATTGTTTTTTTTGTTTTCGCGCAAGTTTCTATTGCAGAGTATCGTCGCTGGAAAGGCAAAAGCTCTTAAGCGACACTTCGTTAAAAATGAGTTGTATGTGCAGTTTTGATAATTTTCTTATTCTGCATCGAATGCTCTGACTCTCGTTTGATTCTGAAGACTTTTGTGGCCCTTCAGCCATCTAAAGTATATTTACCATTTGGGAGAAGGCTGGGACACAAGTTTGGAACTTGTTTAGCTTTTTGGCGCTTTGGGTAACTCAGTGAGAGCGTTGATTGACCTGAGAAAACTCAGGTGTCACTTGTATTTGAACCCGGATCTTTCGCTTTCCGGGTGACCGTGCTACCAAGCACACTATGTAAAAAGTAAATATTAATTTATTTTATTGTATACGCCCTCAGATCAATAATATACAAGAGATAGCGCTACGTAGAGAGAGCTGTAGTCAGTTTATACGAGGTTTGCTGGACTGGGCTAGACCTGGGCGTGGCTAGGACTAATATTAGGGTATTTATTCAATCATTCAAAGAACATGTCGACAAGATTTTATTTTATTTAATTTTTATTTATTTTATTTTATTTTATTAGGAACATAAACAAAATATTTACATAAACATGTTAAAAGTTTTATCAAATAGAGAGATGAGTGTAAATATTTCAAAATTAATATGTTCACAGCATACATTATAATATTGTAATTAACAGTATAATACACAAACGCTGCACTACGCGCAACATTGTGCCTAGGTAATTGACACCTGATGCATACAACAATAATGACATGATGGCCAAACAAATAAAACATAATTATCAAAAACAATGTTCCAGGCAAATGACAGAAAATTATTTTTATTTTTTCACTGTATTATATTTTTTAAGTTAATCAATTTTATTATGCAAATTATATTTTTGTAAAAAAGTCATCAGATATAGCTGTTTGTATTACATTTTTAAAGGAAATAATATTTTTTTTGTTTATTCGTAAAACCACTTTTCCACAGTAGTGTTTTAAAAATAATATATATTATATAACATGTAACCTAATAAACTTTGAGTTATCTCAATTTATTTCACGTATGAAAACGTGTGGGCGGAATCAACGGAGACGCGGCACACGAAGAACATTCTAACAATACTTTAAAGCGGTGTGATAATTCGGGAAAATTTGTTGTCTCTTTCTTTATCATGGTGTACGACGTAAAAACTCGGAGAAAGTGATTTATCCCAAATCTGTATAGGTTGGGTAAATAGAATTAACTCTCTCTCCATATATTGTTACTTCATGTATACGCCCGAGTGTGCTTTTACATATAAAGGTTAACATTGAACAGTGAAAAAAAGAAAATTAGTTGCTTACACAAAGGAAAGAATAGTTGCAAAATAGCGTTTGATTGCTTTAAATTAATATTGATTGAAGATATATGGTATTATAACCTTCTTGTATCTACATTCCGTGCAGTTAAATACATCAGCCACCTCGGCGTATGTATTACCAACTACATGCAATCTACGAGAGAGTATCTGAAATACAATATGGAGAATTCAATTTGTGAATATCTCTCGATAGGTTTTATTATTTTAAAGATGAACCTTTTAAACTCATATCCGATGAATTACGTAAAAAAAATTAAAGTAGAATCTAATTGCGATACAAAACAAGCAAATGTGTAATAATATAATAGGAAACAATACAAAATAGTTTTGCGGAAATAACAGAAAGCTGTTAATCTCCACAGACTTTTCTACATAAGAGTGATTGATGGGGCGACCCCAATACGTGTGGAGTGTTTGGCGTAGCTAGGTCTACGATCACCGTAGAATACAATGTAAGCATATAACAACAGTAAAGTGTTTTATTTAAACTTTTTTTTTACTGTATGCATTATTCATAATTGAGAGAGTCCAACACAGTTATCAGTTAGTGCATCAATGTTAAACTCTCCCTACCAATGACGTTACATATTTAGACACGTTATAGCCTTAGAATATTAACACAAAATGTGGCAAGGAAAACACACACGTTACCAGTAAATTCATCATTCAAATATCGGTCATGTATGACAAAGATGGACATTTATAGAATATATGTATATGAACGAAACAGATCCGAAGTTCGGACCGCGTTCCATAATTGCTTGAAACGACCTCAAGCGACGCGTGACCGTTTAGTACTAAATCGGCTTAAACACCGATCACACCAACTAGCGTGATTATTGCTTGCTGCTTTGAGAGCGCTACAACGTGTCTATATATATGTAACGTCACTGCTCCTTACCCATTGAACAAAATATTATACTAGCTTAGTGAAAATATTAAATATAACTGACTTATCTTGCAGAAGAATCGTGAGTAACCTAGAACTCTTATTCAAATTAGTTAACGGTGTGCTGGCTGCACATGGTTTAAATGAGGTGATAATACCCTAGATGAATTAAATAATGTAGATACGTTACTGAGACAACGCGCGTGAATGTATTAAACAGATTTTGAGAGACATACCTGAGATTTACTGCGTTTAGTTTTACACAAACATTCATTCGATAGACAAGCTGTCACGGGAAAACAGGGGCTCTTCAATATAGATAGCGAATAAAGATATAAATAGGTGTATGGAAGACAACCGTTTGCCTACGTCGTACTCTACTTGGCTTGTCGCTCAGTAAGTTCGTCGGAAAAGAGAGATTATAACAGTAACGCGGGACGTTCATATGGCAATCTCATCCATACACACACATTCTGTTTAGTATTGCTATCCTTTTCATAAGCGTTATGAGCTTTGAAACTTAAATCAAGACCGTGCCACATTGATCTTTCGATTTGTATGAATATGACGCGTCTTGTATTTTATGTCTATGGATAATACTCCCAGTACCTAATCGTGACACATAACTTTATGCGTTGTTTCCATAGACATAAAATACAAAATACGTCATATTTATACAAATCTTACGAAAAATGTAGCACCACTAGTAACGTCTTGTATTTCGTTTCACCCGCTTATGAAAAGGATAGCCATTCAAATAATATGTGTGTACGGATAAGATAGCTTTATGAACGTCCCACGCTACTGTTATAATCGGTTATCGCACTACTAGCCGTGGTTGTCTTCCACACACTTATGTATTTTTGCTTCTTTTTTGTATTTTGCTATCTCACACCGTTTTAGAGTTGCTAAAAACCCTTATATATAGAAGTTAACATCTCATCTGTTCCTTGATTTTAATCAAAATATTTCTACTCTATTAAGTCTACCTTAAGCGTTTTTTCAAAAATATATATAAATAAACATGTCACGCTATCACTACACTGTAAAGCCTAAGCCCGACAAAATCCGTCTCACGTGTTTCGAAATTTCGGCGAACATAATATAAACACATAAAATATGTACAATGTAAATTCTCGTAAGTTTATATTTATCCGCGTTATAGCCGGGAATTCACGTGGGGGAAGCGGGAGTAAGTTGTTCATTTTTCGAGTTCACAAATTACAATAAGAGAGACTGCCCCCTCGCTACCCCCCATCTCGTGCGTGAGCTACCCTCTAACACCCAATTTACATACCTACGCCGTACAAACTGTATCAGAATTCGAGCCTGGAATATCAAATTTAGGGAAAATTTGTTTGGCCGACCCCTCGTACAGCGACGGTTTGGATAACGCGTTTTCTTTCGCACGAAATGTAGTTATACGCGAATAAATAGTGGAACATCGCTGAAAGACTCGTCCAGAGTGAGACGTATCATATCACGCTTCGGCAGGTTGCATGGTCGAGTGGTAAGACGCTCGACTACGAATCTAAAGGTCGCAGGCTCAAACCCGGCGTATGCTAATAAAATTTATTTAGTTGATATATGTCATAACACAGTCAAATAAAAAATATATAAATTATATTTGCGGCACATTCCAGACTGGTAGATACTCATAGTATCGCCCTGGTGAAAGACCATCGTTCAGAACCAAAACGTTGCTTGAAATGGCTTAAGTCGTGTTTGGTAACCAGATCTTAATAGCCAGGTATTCCCAACCTTCCTCTTCCTCATTTTCTTCCCCTCTCTACTACCTTCAGCCTCAAAACATACCTCAATTGGGGATGCTATAGTCTCACTGGCTTTAGACGGTTGGGAGCAGTTCGGAGTCTTATGCGATATTCACTTTGAAATTATAAAAATAATTGAACGGTAAAATACGATAGTTGTTTTCCAAGTTATTGCTAAAAAAACTCACTTTGATATTGGAAAAATGCTGTAAAAGAGGAAAAATATATTATTTATAATTTTTTTTTAATCTGATATGGATAAAAAATATCTATTATTATCAAAACATATTCTAACTGGAAGTTGGAACATCATGAAGATATGCCATCGGGAAACCTTCTATTGACAATATTTTTTTACGCGATATTTCGATATTTTAGCACACTGTGCCCGTGTCATATATAATATAACAAACAGAGATATTTTTATCAGCCGTTTTATTTGAATACAGAGTGTTCCGAAAGTACAGAGCAGGTTTGACTTTATGATTATTTGTTCGAGTATTTGAGAAAAATGCTAAACAAATTATCAACACGACTCATTGTGTTGGAGGACACAAAAATGGGTAAAGAACTGCAGAGGATATGATTTTTTTTTCTTTAATTTTTTTAGGAAATAGATGAGATATCGTCGCCGGAAAAGCAAAAGGGCTGAAGCGCCATTTTGGCAAGTTTACACCGGAGCACTTTAAAGTTTTTTTTTAACATTAAAATTCAAGTCTTTACCTAGTGACGGCCTGCATGGTCGAGTGGTAAGACGCTCGACTACGAATACAGAGGTCGCGGATTCGAATCTGGCGTGCGCAAATACATTTTATTTAATTAATGTGTGTCAAAACACATTTAATTCATTTTAAAATTAAAATTAAAAGTATATTTGGCACGTTTCAGAGTGGTAGATACTCTAAGTATCACCCTGGTAAAAGACCACCATTCAGAATCGAAAAGTTGCTTGAAATGGCTTTAGCCGTATTTGGTGACAAATCTGAATAACCTGGTGTTTTCAACCTTTCCCTTTCTCATCTCCTTTCCCTCCCCACTATCTGTAGCCTCACAACATACCCTTATCGGGGATGTCATATTCTCACTGGCTCTAGACAGTTGGGAGCAGTTGAGACTCTTGTGCGGTATTCACGTAATAAAAAAAATAAGTTGAATTTATAAAAAAAGTTAACTCAGGGAACTCAATGCTCTCACTGAGTTATATAAAGCGACAAAAAGCTTTTTAAAAAACCCAAACTAATGTCGCTTGAGCCAAGCTTTCTCCCAAATGGCGAATATATTTTAGATGACTGAAGGGCCACAAAAGTCTTTAGAATCAAACGAGAGTCAGAGAATTCGATACAGAAAAAAAAAACTGATTACAACTACATATATAACTCATTTTTAAAAAAGTTTCGCTCAAGCCCTTTTGCCTATGCGGTACGATGTTTGTGATATGCGGTAAAATAATGTATGACCGTGTAAAAAATGTGGATATTTTGAAAGAATGCATGTTTGATGTAAGCGTTATGAATGTGATTAAAAAAAGGAACGCTTAGGTGGTTTAAGCATTTAGAGCGAGTGAACAAAGAAAAGAGTGGGTCAAGAGTTAGAATAACAGAAGAAGAGACTTTTTGTAAAATTAAGTGTGTTTTCTCTCTCTCTCTCTCTCTCTCAAGTCGATTCGTTCTATTCGTGATGATTTAATCACTGCGCTGCATCCTTTTAACTATTTACTTTTTACTTAATACAAATAACAATCAAAAAGTTTAATTATCGTTAAAATTTAATAACGGAACATGTCCGATCACCCCGCTGTCGAATTCGGATAAAGTTTCGCGCACATTGCATTTAGTCACTGAACGGAAAATCCCTAGAATTGTGACTATTACCGATTTTTTTTAAAGTAGCCACATCACATAGAAAATTTCAGACTTTTGTGCCCAGGCAGGCCAATGAAATTGTAAAATAAATAATTTCGATGCTTCAACATGTTTTAATTTCAGACGACCTCATAAAGGTCGCGGGTTCAAACCCGGCGTGCTCAAATAATGTTTTTTTATTAATATGTGTCATAACACATTTAATTAACATATAAATAATATAAAAGTATATTTTCGGCACGTTCCAGAGTGGTAGATACTCTAAGTATCGCCCTGGTGAAATACCACCATTCAGAATCGAAACGTTGCTTGAAATAGCTTTAGCCGTGTTTGGTGACAAAATACCTAACAACCTTCCTCTCCCCAATCTCCTTCCCCTCCCCACTACCTTCAACCTCACACCATACCCTATTTGGGGATGCCATGGTCTAACTGGCTCTGGACGGTTGGGAGCAGTTGAGACTCTTGTACGGTATTCATATAAAAAATAAAATGAAAATCTAGAAGTCAAAATATTTTCAGAACTTCCCAACCTTCCTCCTTCCCATCTCCTTCCCCTTCCTTACTACCTTCAGCCTTAAAGAAGCCTAGTTTGATAACCAATGTAACCCTTAAAACCATGTAACATTATATACAAAGCTGATAATGAATTCGTAGAGTGATAATGTGGTAAGACTCTCAACCACGAATTTAGAAGACGCGGGTTCAAACCCGGCGTGCGCAAATAATTTTTATTTAATATATTTAATAAAAAACACACTTAATTCATATAAAATAATATAAAGTATATTTGCGGCACGTTCCAGAGTGATAGATACTCTTAGTATCGCCCTGGTGAAATACCACTATTAAGAATCGAAACGTCGCTTGAAATGGCTGAAAACCCGTGCTTGGTGACCAGATCTGAATAGCCAACTTCTCAACGTTCCTCTTTCACATCTCCTTCCCTCTCCACTACCTTCAGCCTCACAACATACTCTGACTGGGGGCGCCAAAGTTCCACTGGCTCTAGACGGGTTGGGAACTAAAAGGGAATTTAGAAAAAATTAAGCTCACTTCGGGCACACTGATACGCCCACAAACAACACACTTCGATCAGTTTACTTTGTCAGTGTGTTTATTCAACACATTTAATTTCAATGAGAATTAAACTCGTGAAGCTTCTTACTATCGCTCGTTAAAAAGTTATTAATTTAATGAATTGAAAACAAAATTCATTATAGAACAAAAAAAACGCTCATTATGTTGGTAGTAGTTGTATTTCTTTTGAAAAAAAAAATATATATATTTTTAATAATTTCTCAGTAAAACTGTTCAAAAGAAAAGGTGAATTTTGTATTTTCGCGGGCTGTTTGCATTCGATTATCGATTATTTTGTTGTTTCGTTATGTTGGTACACATATTTTTATCATATGTTAGCATTATCAGCCATTTTGGATTAGTGGTTTGTTTTTGACAACTGGAAAGGTTAGTCACGTTTTTGTGTGCTCTTCGATTTTTTACTTTTGAAAAAAAGCGAGTTCCATGCCTCACTGCCATAAACCAGGGTTGGTATAAACACTCCCTTGTTGACTGCTAGCTTCGCTTCTTTGGACAATTTCTTATGTGCGCCAACAGCGTTCAGTCCTCCATTAATGGAGTTTCCTGTATGCTGTACTGTTTCGTCTATAATACATGGCATAATAACAACAACAACAAATAAATGATAATAACAATATTAACACCATAATATTAGTATGTAGGTACCATGTAAATAGGAAGTTACAGCGCAATGGTTAGTATTTTTATTTTCACAATTATTTTTAGTAATTACAACTATAAAAGGTGCAAATAAATAATGATATTTGTGCCTGTAAGGAGTGCATGCCTCTGATAATGAAAGGTGCAAATCAATTTAAGCAATTTTTCTATTACATATTCGTAAAAAGCATTTACTCTGTGACTTGCCATGTAATATTTCATAATTTAAATGTAATATTTTGAATAATCAAATTAATTTATCTTATAGTCCTATCCTAGATATATTTCCAGTAAGCCGCTCTTTTATTCCCATAATCCCCTCAATTACCCCTTCTCCTTCCCATTCCAACTCCCAAGTATGTACATATATCTCAGCATTTTGTATTTTAGGTTAGTTTTAATATTGTCCTGAAGATAGAAGAGTGCTTCCGAAACCAGTCGACATAATAATGAATAATAAAAGTGGTTATAAAAAAGTTTATCTGTTTTATTTGTTCCATACAACATTTCTTCTTACGCGGTATTGCATAGAGATAGGGCGAGAAAGGGGCGATTATTCATATGATGAAATTGAACAATCATTGAAAATGTCTTCATTAGAAAAGCGCAGGAAAGACTTTGATTTAATTTTCATTTATAAAATTATTAATTGCTTTATTGACTCACCTTCTCTGTTGCAACTTATCCAGTTCAAAATTCCTTGCCGTAGACTCAGAAACAATGAATTGCTGTTCCTCAATCATCACAATAATAATTATGGGTATAATTCTCCAATGTCCAGAATGTCAAGACTCGTTAACTCAAGCCATGGTCTTGAAATTTTTGGTAGCAGTCTTAATGATTTTTGTCATTCTTTACGACTCTACCAAAACTTTGACTAGACCTTGGCTTGAATGTTCTCTCTTATGTTTATTTTGCCTTATTTTTGTTCATCGCTTCATTTATTTTAATGTATATGCTATTCCTTCTCTGTTACTCTTTTTTCTATTTCGGGTTTTATATGTATTTTTGTAATTGGACTTTAGTCCGTTAATTTATAAATAAATAAAACAAAATGAAAAAATTTCTATTAATTAGTCTTTTCGATTCAGTCCAATGATTTTTAAATAATTCTCCGTAAGTTCTTTGTTTGAGTTTTCATTCGCATTCCCGTTTTATTCATATTAGAAATATATATTCGTACAGTGTTCACCTTCAAACCCGCCAGCACCCTCCATCGTAAGTATTTCCATAAAATATATTCCTGGAACATTTGTCATTGATATCATTACAATATTTTATCCCTTTTCGTAGTAGACCAGGAGTTGACAGTCAGCGGTTAATATTAATATTTTTTATAGTTAATACCGCACAAGAGTCCCAACTGTCTAGAGCCAGTTTAATTTTAATTTTTACCCAACCTATACAAACTTGCGATAAATCACTTTCTCCGGGTTTTTACGTCGTACACCATGAGAGAGAATAAGACAACAAATATAATACACCGCTTCTATGACTACAATGATCTTGAGCTCCTGGGTCACCGCGGGACTCCGCCCACATTTTTTACTATGCTTACTACACTTGACACAACTGAACGGTTTTTTAGGTTAAATGCTATATTTTCGTTGATTACAATACTGTGAAAAAGTGGTTATACGAATAAACAAAAACGTTATGTCGATATGTGCTATGAATGGATGTATAAATACCCTAGTCTTAGTCTTATCCACGTCCAGGTCCGCCGAGTACGGTATAAATCATCAAAAACTGACTACACTGCCTTGGATAGGTACCACTCTACATACTCTCAGATTCAACCCCTTCCCGGTTCCTGTTCATTTCGGGATACTATGCACCTCCCAGCACCCAGCATAATAAACTTACCACCAATCCAAGAAAGCCACCCGAATATAACTTTAGTCTTAGTCCGCCGAGTCAGGTAAAAATCATTAAAAACTGACTACACTGCCTTGGATTGATACCACTCTATATACTCTAAGGTTATACCCATTTCTTAACCTTTTCTCTCATGGTTTATGATAACGGTCACTATTTTAGATAGTTATAATTTAAAAGGGTGAAATTCCGACGCGTTTGTCTACTCAGCTACCGAGCGGTTGTTTTCGACAACGTCTTAGGACGGGTCGAGCCGTATTTTTCTAAAGAATAGTTGTCGACCCCAGCATCAGACAGATGCCTTTCATCCGTCTTAAAGAAATATCCTCTTTCAGACGCAGGAAAAATACCTCCAAGACAATAGTAATGTTCCGGCCACTGACAAAGCGATAGAAGTGCGTTATGGGCGTGTCAGTGTGCCCGAATCGAGCTCATTTTTCCCTTATTTTTTTTTTTTTACGTGAATACCGCCGCACAAGAGTCTCAACTGCTCCCAACCGTCTAGAGCCAGTGGGACTATAGCATTCCCAAATAGGATATGTTGTGAGGCTGAAAGTAGTGGGGAGGGGAAGGAGATTGGGAAGGGGAAGGTTGGGAAGTACCTGGCTATTCAGATCTGGTCACCAAACACGGCTAAAGCCATTTCAAGCAACGTTTCGATTCTGAATGGTGGTCTTTCACCAGGGCGATACTTAGAGTAGCTACCACTCTGGAACGTGCCGCAAATATACTTTTTTATTATTTTTACATGAATTAAATGTGTTACGACACATATTAATTAAATAAAAGTAATTAGCGCACGCCGGGTTTGAACCCGCGACCTTTGGATTCGTAGTCGAGCGTCTTACCACTCGACCATGGAGGCCGTCAACCTCCTTATACCTCGAAGACAATAGAGTTGGTAGAGTAGTATCTATCCAAGGCAGTGAAGTCAGTTTTTGACTTGTTTTTGATGATTTTGACCTGACTCGGTGAACCTGGGCGTGGCTAAGACTAAGGCTATGGTATTTATACATCCATTCATGTCACATATCGACATCATGTTTTTGTTTATTCGTAAAGCCACTTTTTCACAGTATTTTTTCAACAAAAATATAGCATATAACCTAAATAACCGTTTAGTTGTGTCAAGTTTAGTGGCATAATAAAAAATGCGGGCGGAGTCCCGCCAGTGAACCAGGACCTTAAGATCATCCTTCCAGTATATAGAAGCGGTCGATGAAATTTGTTGTCTCTTTCTCTCTCGTGGTGTACGACGCAAAAACCCGGAGAAAGTGATTTATCGCAAGTTTGTGTAGGTTGGGTAAAAATAATTAGCTCTCCCTCCATATATTGTTACTCCAAGATAGTAATGTTCCAACCACTGAAGAGATATAGCGACGGAAATGTTTCTTAGGCGTCTCAGTGTGCCAGAATCAAGCTCAATGATTCTTTAATTCGGTTGAATTTAACTAACTAACTAACCATCACGCCGATTCTACGCAGGGGTAGGTAGGGAGGACGGACTGCCATACAATTCTGTCTTGACACACACTCCTTCCTTCATTCACATTCATACATCGTCTCATACATACTCTTCTGTTATTCTGACTTTTCACATGACTCGATTAAGGTATTTGATTTACTTGATCGTGTTTTGTTACTTATTTCTTCGTTTATTCGCTCTGCATGCCCAAACCATCTAAGTGCCCCTTTCTTGATCCCATTCATCATGCTCACATCAGCCTTGCATTCTTTCCGGATATCCACATTTTTAATACGGTCATACGTGGTTTTACCGCACATACGTCTCAGGGATCTCATTTTCACAGCATTCAGTCTATTTTCATCCTTCCTCTGCCAGTTCCATGCCTCACTGCCATACATCAGGGTTGGTATAAGCACTCCATTGTGGACTGAAAGCTGCGCTTCTTTGGTCAATTTCTTATTTGCGCCCACAGCGCTCAGTCCTCCATTAATGGAGTTTCCGCTGGAGTTGGAGTTTGAATTTGATTAAAAAATTTCAAATGGCTGCCTCCGCGGTCGAGTGGTAAAAATCCTCTACTACGAATTTAGAGGTCGCGGGTTCAAATCCTGCCTTGAAGAAATACATTTTATCTATTTTTTATTGCTCTTCCTATTCTATCCAGTTAAAAAACAATTAAGTAGTTTGGCAACAGGATTTTAAATACATTAGAAATACAAATTGAAATATAATACAAAATAAATACAAAATGAAATATAATACAATGGAAATCTTCGGTACACATAAAAGATACTACATATTTCTATAAACGTCTAATATAAAGTATTGTTTGGTAACATGTTGAACATTTTATCTATCTCATGTACATAATAATTATTATTTTTTTAAAGAAAGACAACCATGTCCTGGTTACGAACAAACCGAAAATATTTTTTAAACTCTTACTATCATCATAATAAGCGGAAGATGTTTCTTGTGCAATGATGACGGACTTAGCCAGCAGAGAAATTGAACCCACGACGACCGGTTGGGAATCCGACGCGTTTGTCTACTCGATCCTCCATCATTGCACAAGCAACATCTTCCGCTTCTTACGATGGCAGTAGGAGTTTTTAAAATATTGTCAGGTTATTCGTAACCCGGTAATGTTTGTCTTTATTTTTGAAATAAATAAAAAAATTTAACTTAACCCGTTTTTCACAGTATTGCTATCGACCATTGTTGAATTTGGCAGCCACCTCCGGTCTGGAGCCCCTAAATACCTGAAAAAAACCCTTGATCTGTGCAGAAAGGGGCAGTCCGTTTGATAGATTCTCCTATCTTAACAAACGGATTGCAATCTTTGGAGCACAGACATCAGGTGGAAATACTGTCCTTGTTTTACCAGTATTTCAATGGAAGACGCTCCGAGGAACCTGCGTCATTGATCCCTTCGACACCGGTGCATAGTCGGTGAGCTCGCCAAACGCGCGCCCAGCATTTGTACAAAGTTGACATTCTTTACATGAGAACGAGTCGCTTTTACGACTCGTTCTCATGTTCAACAGCTCGGCCGTGGAACGATTTGCCGGCCTCTGTGTTTCCTCCCTCCTTCAACATTGGCCTCTTCAAGACCCAGGTTCACTCCAGCCTTTTCTCTATAAGACCCTCCACCCATCTTCCTCAAAGATGACATAGTTAATTTAAAGAGTACATGTAAACAAAAACAAAAACAATACAAAAAATATAAGATATAACCTCAAAAACCGTTCAGTTATGTCGCATAACAAAACGTAGTGGGCGGAGTCGCCAGAGACGCGGGAGACGGAAAACATGCTAACATACCTAAAAGTGGTGCGATATTTGTGACAACTTGTCTTGTCTCTTTCTCTCTCACGGTTTACGACGTGAAAACCCGGAGAAAGTCATTTATTTTTAATTTGTATAGGTTGGGTGAAAATATTTAGCTCTCTCTCCATATAAATTCTAATTCTCCAAGGATCACACTTCCAGGTATCTTCTGTTCACTGGATCCGGCGATATTTTTCGCACCAAGTCTTAAATCATGAATACGGCGTACATCATGCAAATTCCGCAAATAATGTCACATTTCGTTATTCATACAAGTGCTTAAACTATTCCGAGAAGATTTGGTAAAGAGATTATTTTCACGTGTCTCACGTGAATTTCACGACGTATTTATTGCACGTAAATGGCAAGGCTTCTCGCCTTGTTTATCTGAGTAGGATATATTCAAAATAAGGTTGTACCACGTGAATTGATATTTATGTAAAAGTTGTATAATAGAACATACAAAAATAATAAAAAAGTTCTTCTAATTCAACCCTTAAATTTAATTTAAATAAAAAATAATTTTGTTTTAAGCCACTTTATTTATACACATATAACAATTCGACCGGTTTCGGTTAAACTTAACTTCGCCGAATTGCAACAAATAAATTTATCTATAATGATCTACTATCTAATAATAATATTAACTTAACTCCTAAATGGCGCAGAATTTTGTATATAAGTGACTTCTCTACCCTTTGCACATCTAAACTCCCATCAGAAATAAGACCAGCTTTTTACACCAACAATAATTTAGGAAAATTTTTAAGCAATTCTAAAGATAAAGAAGATTCTTTAAGCCATTCTGGCATATATAAACTTAACTGTAACGTTTGCCCGGCAATTTACATAGGTAAAACCGCGAGAAATGTAAACATTAGAGTCAAAGAACACATTAGATGTTTAACAAGTATAGGTTTTTCCGAATTTGCCGAACATTTAATTAAAACTAACCATACTTTTAATAAAAATACAGGTGTACAAATAATTCATAAAAATGGAATAGGTTTGCGCCTTAACAATCTAGAAGCATTAGAAATTTCAAAATCAAATAATAATAATAATTGCCAAATTTTAAACAAACAATTAGAATTAACTAAAAGTCCGATTTTAAGAATGTTCCCCTTCTCCTCTTCCCATCCCCCTACCTCTCTACCTACTCCATTACCACCCCCTATCTGATGCTTTGTCCTGTTTATATTAATGTTTTGTCTCTTTCACTCATTTCTTTGTCTAC
The DNA here is from genome assembly GCA_022651775.1 of Drusus annulatus. NCBI lineage: Eukaryota > Metazoa > Arthropoda > Insecta > Trichoptera > Limnephilidae > Drusus > Drusus annulatus. Next base: position 34,066 of record JAGWCC010001289.1, read on the forward strand.
TGTATTACTCTATATTTAATCTTAGTTTATACTTATACGTTCCTGATGAAGGTTAAGTTTAACCGAAACCGGTCGAATTGTTATATGTGTATAAATAAAGTGGCTTAAAACCAAATTATTTTTTATTTAAATTATAATGTCAAGCTACAAAGTGTTTGCTTCCTTCGATACCTTAAATTTAACTTTATTTTACTTCATTTTCATTTTTTAATATTTTCTTCTAATTTTAAATCTAAACTAACCATCACGCCGTTTCTCCGCAGGTGTAGGGAGAGAGGATGGACCACTTTACAACTGAGTCTTGGCACACACTTTTTGCTTCATTCACAATTATACATCGTCTCATAGATACTCTTCTGTTATTCTTCTCATGGTCCGACTCAAGTATTTGATTCACTTGATGGTGCCAGTCTTCCTCGGGCGTCCTCGACTTATTTAACCATTCATTTTGAAAAAACTCTTACTGCCATCATAATAAGCGGAAGATGTCGCTTGTGCAATGATGGAGGACTTATCTAGCAGAGGAATTGAACTCACGAGGCCTGGATGGGAATCCGACGCTTTTGTCTACTCACCTACTAACCGATCGGTTTAATTTGCTTGATCGTGCCATGTCTTCCTTGGGTGTACCTGACTTATTTCTCTATTTATTTTCGCGTCATAATTATTTTCACACTTCTTTCTTCGTTTATTTGCTCTACGTGCCCAAACCATCTAAGCGTTCCTTTCTTGATCCTATTAATTACGCTTTTTTCTGGATATCCACATTTTTAACCCGGTCATACATGGTTTTGCCGCATATACGCCTCAGAGGTCTCGTTTCAACAGCATTCAGTCTACTTTCATCCTTCCTCTGCCAGTTCCATGCCTCACTGCCATACATTAAGGTTGGTATAAGCACTTCATTGTGGACTGCAAGCTTTGCTTCTTAGACATTTTTTTTATTTGCGCCAACAGCGTTCAGACCTCCACTGAATATTAATACATATCACCGCTGGAAATGCAAAAGGGCTAAAGCGCCATTTTAAGAAGTTTACACCAGAGCACTTTGAAGTTTTGTTTTGTTTTACAATAAAATTCATAAATCTTCAGTACCTGTTTGGATTTTTGAAAAAAAAATTAACCCAGGTAACTCAATGGCACTAAGTTACCTAAACCTACAAAAACCTAAAAAAAAAGTCCCAATTTGTGTCGTTTGGGACAAGCCTTCTCCCAAAAGGTAAATATTTGTTGGATGGCCACAAAAGTCTTCAGGATCAAACGAAAGTCAGAGCATTCGATGCAGAAAAAAACGTGCATATTCAACTCATTCCACCAAAGTGTCGCTTAAGCCCTATAGCCTTTCCAGCGATGATATTATATTATAAAAGCAGCTGAAAAAAATCTGAATGTACTACCCTTAAAAAATATGATTGTAAAATATTGAAAACTGAACGCTATGTACAAATATTGGTATTTGTTTGACCCTGTGAACAGGATGATCAAAGGCTACATGATTGTTTTAAAATCTTCATTAAAGCCCTGAACGAAAACGAACCATGTGGATTTAAAATTACAAACGGAAAATAGTTCGTAGAGATGATGAATAAACTATCACAAGACGAAACGATGCGTCCACAGAGTAAAGAATAAAAGTATTAGAGGAAATTCATTAGATTGGTTGGTTCTTACCTTCATATCTTTCGTCCAAGTTTTTGCCTATCCAACCATTTCGCTATAAGATTCTCGTATTCAACAATACCATGTTCGAAATTACTGATGGTCAAACAGAAGAGTTTTGTGTTCAAAAACGTGTTGCTCTTTGGTTTTTCGCTTGCTCGTCGGTTTGTAGTTTTGTTCTACAAATAATATTAAATAAATGTGTTTTTTTATTAAGAAGACTCAAATCAGTGTGGTGTATTCGTTCTGTTAATAATATAATTGTGTAACAAGATTTCAAGAACTTTCAACTTTAAATCAATCGGTGAGTGAATGGTTTCTCATTTTTCCTTCATTCCATAATTTTTACCCAAGCTACAATTAGACACTTCCATCAAGTGTTATAGTTCATCGTTTACAGTCCACTATTTTCTAAATTCATCTGAAGCTGAAAACACATTCACTGTTTTATCGCAGTTTCACTTATTATATTCAAATTTGTTCATACTGTCAGGTAGAACACTTCAAATGAGGACAACTTATCAAACTATCAGATATCAGACAGAAAACTTATATACCCTACCCAGTTATTATCTAAATAAATGTTAATACCATCAGAGATAAGACATGTATCCGGAAAAAAATGTTCAATATATCCGATATATTATTTTATCTTTAAAATTGTTAATGCTATCAGATAAAGGAGTTAAAAGACATATAAGTTTTTATCCTCCAAATTATTATTGCTATCAGATACAAGACTTATAACTCATAAGAGACATAGTTTGGATCCTCCAAATCATTATTGCCATCAGATACAAGACTTATAACTCATAAAAGACACAGTTTGGATCCTCCAAATTATTATTGCCATCAGATACAAGACTTATAACTCATAAAAGACATAGTTTGGATCCTCCAAATTATTATTACCATCAGATTCAAGACATATAACTCATAAAAGACATGGTTTGGATCCTCCAAATCATTTTTGCCATCAGATTCAAGACATATAACTCATAAAAGACATAGTTTGGATCCTCCAAATTATTATTTCTATTAGATACAAGACTTATAACTTATAAGTGACAAAGTTTGTATTCTCCAAATTATTATTGCCATCAGATACAAGACTTATAACTCATAACAGACATAGTTTGGATCCTCCAAATTATTATTGCTGTCAGATAGAAGACCTATAACTTATGACATACATAGTTTGTATAGTCAAAATTGTTAATGGCATCAGGTAAAAGACTTAGACAGTGGGACTATAACATCCCTAATTATCGGGGAATGTTTTGAGGCTGGAGTTCGTGGAAAAAGGAAGGAGATGGGGAAAAAGAAGGTTTAGAAGTACCTGACTATTCAAATCTGGTCACCAAACACGTCTAAAGCCTTTCAAGCAACGTTTTACCAGGGCGAGTATCTACTACTATATGAATCGAATTAATCGAATATTATATGAATCGAATGTGAAATAACACATTTCAATATCTCACTCGACGACGGAGGCCAGTTTTAGGGGACATGAATAAAAAAAAAAACAACATAGAAGTCGATATAAAAGTTTTTTAATGCATTCGCTTCAACGCCTTGCTGTAACCTCTCAAATTTATTATCCCAACTACCCTAGATTTATATATGGAACAAAAATCTCCATTTTGAAATACAATTCCCTCTAAAAAAAAGCTTTTAGGAAAGTGGCCGCCGGCCGCAATTTGAATTTCGAATTTGGAACGAAAGAAAAGTGTTTTCAAATATAGCAAAGAGAACTTTGTACTTTGTAAATCTTTTTTTAAACGTAAAAAGTGCGGCCGAAGCGGTCTGGCCTCAAAAAACTTTCTTCTGATTTAAGGTTTTTAGAATGAAGACGAATTTTTAAATTTAAAAGGATATAATGATCGGTCCGTCTGTGTACAGCTTGACAAACTTAACTTTGCAGGAAGGAAAAGGAGGAAATACCAAAGGAGAGCAGAATTTTAACATTCGTGGATTTTTCTACATGCAAAACTTGTTTTATTTTAATACCGTACAAAAGTCCCAATTGTCCAAAACTCAAAGCAATAATATATAAGAGAGATAGCTTTACGAAAAAGTGTAGTCAGGATTGTTCATTTTTTCCTAACTCAGGCGTACACCTTTATAATTTATAATGAAATGTTAGATTTAAAAATATATGTATATATTGATAAAACACTTGTATAACACTACTATTTATTATGTTTGATAATAAAAAATAAAAATAAAATAAAATAAAAAATTTTAAAATTTAAAAAAAAATTTAAAAATTTTAAAAAAATAAAAGAATAATCACTTTTTCACAGTATTGTTAACCATTAAAATATTAATTCTGCTTTTGTACAAAGTTCACATTTTTTTACATGAGAACGGCTCGCTTTTACGACTCGTTCTTATGTTCAACAGCTCAGCTGTGGAATGATTTGCCAGCTTCTGTGTTTCCTCTCTCCTTCAACTTGGGCCTCTTCAAGACCCAGGTTCACTCCAACCTTTCCTCAAAAAAACCCTCCACACAGCTTCCTCAAAGATGACATAGGCCCTGAGGAAAAGTATTTCTCTCAAGGACTCTTGAGTGACGTTATTGTAAAAAAAAACAATACATAAATATAGGATATAACCTCAAAAACCGTTCATATTTGTCGCATAACAAAACGTTGTGGGCGGAGTCGCCGGAGACGCGGGAGACGGAAAACATGCTCGCATGCCTAAAAGTGATGCGATATTATGTGACAACTTGTCTTGTCTCTTTCTCTCTCACGGTTAACGATGTAAAAACCCGGAGAATTTGTAAAGGTTGGGTAACAATATTTAGCTTTCTCTCTACATATATTCTTACTCCAAGGTCCGAAGCCTATAAAATTATGGCATCCGCAAATAAGGTTTGTTGTAGGTAGTGGAAAAGGAAAGGAGATGGTGAAAAGGATGGTTGGGATGTTCCTAGATATTCAAACCCGATCACCAAATACGGCCAAAGTCATTTCAAGCTACATTTCGATTCTGATACTGATACTGAACTAACTAACTAACCATCACGCCGTTTCTCCGCGCGGGTAGGCAGAGAGGACGGACCGTCATATAACTCTGTCTTGGCACACACTCCTAGCTTGATTCACATTCATACATCATACA